>JAWWMK010036187.1:0-12743 GCA_035047105.1 Galeopsomyia nigrocyanea
CACTAATGATAAAAGTGTGATTCATGTTTTTTTTGTATTTTTTCACGTAGAATACGATGGTGCATTTGGTTTTATCATAGAACTAATCTACGAAGCGTTAGAAGCGAAAAAGTAGTAAAAAACCGTGTTTTTTCAATTTTTGAGGACGACCCACCACTCCGATCGACCTATAAATAATTTTCTCAGCTAAATTACATTAAACTGGACCTCCATAATAAATTCCAGCCCTGAACCCCTCTTAACAAGAAAGATATAGATACAAAGAAAAGATTCGATGTAGAATGCACCTATAAACTTCATTTACGTATTTATTTAGGGTGTCATTTTGACTATCTTAATGGGGGGTACCCTTTATTCTTATACTATATTTGTCAAGATTTGTAAATTAACAAACACAAATCATTAGGTCAAAGATTTTATTACTGCAAAGCAAATAGCAACAGCATCTAGCTCCGGCAACGACTGAGAACGTACTGACAAGGAGAGGCTCATGCTTGTGGAGACTCAATTTTGAGGAAACATTGGCAAAATATTCTACATAAAAAATAAAAATAAACGTGTCTCAGCGTTTTTCTGAATAGGCTCCTGGTAGGAAGTTAAGGGAACTTGTATGTGAAACGGTGACAACCGAAGTTCGTCTTCGAACGAAAATAAATCACGTAATATCGAGTTTATCTTAATTCACCAATAAAATGCTGAGATCAAATTCTATCATTAAAAAAAATTGTCGGAATAAGTTAAACCATTTACAAATTTTAAAATGGCATAACTTTTGAACGGTTTAACCTAATTCGGCATTTTTTTCAATAAAAGGATTTTATCTCAGATTTTTATTGACGTTCTTTAAATTATGATAAACTCATTATTTTGTGAGTTATCTTCGTTTGAAGACGAACTTCGGTTTTCACCGTTTCACATACAAGTCCTCTTATCTACCATGAGCCTATTCGGAAAAACGCTCAGACACGTGTAATTTTATTTTTTACGTAGAATATTTCGCCAAAGTTTCCTAAAAATCGAACACCCACAAGCATGAGCCTCTCCTTGTGAGTAGTGGCGACGAAGCGCCTGCGGCGAGTAACGAAAGACGTGAAATAGTTATGCAGTAGAAAGAGCGCGGCGTATATGTCGCATACATTACAACACTCCCTCACGACGTTACAAGAGCTATTTACAGCAATTCATTACAGCACCCCATGATAAATAATACAAACTCAACGATTGATGACAATCGCAATACGAGTAAATTATACAGATGACGAATAATTTCTGTTAAGACAAAACATTCTGGAAACAATTGATCAATTCGTGGTAATCTTGACCATAGAGTACCTTGCATCTATAAAATTAAAACGAACGTGTGTTAAAGAATAAACTTATGAGCCTGTTGTACAAGCTCAGTGATAATGCTTCGTTAAAATTTCTGCTGGTTGAACTCTAGAATGGACTCAGATTACATCTGTAAACTTCTTTCATATACATTGCTTAATGTAATTTTTGTCTAGTTTTATTTAAGTTCCGTGAAATTACTTGTTTCTACAACTGAGAAACTTGCCTGACTTCATTATTATCACAGAACGAATCTATCAAATAGATATTATCTTTCTCCAAAAAATTCTCAATTATGGCAAATTTTACGTACACTTCACTCATCGTGATATACT
Source organism: Galeopsomyia nigrocyanea (assembly GCA_035047105.1). Classification (NCBI taxonomy): domain Eukaryota; kingdom Metazoa; phylum Arthropoda; class Insecta; order Hymenoptera; family Eulophidae; genus Galeopsomyia; species Galeopsomyia nigrocyanea. The sequence continues at coordinate 1,665 of JAWWMK010036187.1, forward strand.
CTGTTTTACAAGACCATACTGTAATGCTTTTCTGCTTCAAATTCTCCACGCTGCTAAATTGATTGAATACCCGTAAGGGGTACATGAACTTCTGTTGTTTACCTAACTGGTATAGACATGTGCATCAATCAAAATATCGTTCACGTAGAAAATCGCAACTATTATGTTCTTACTTCATGTATATAGAATAAATAAATAAAGACAATTTTGTTTAACGCAAGCCCTAGCTCTCTTGACTTAGAGAAGTTCAATACCGTCTCTTCGGGCTTGTTTTTCAAATTATACAGTGAATTTAACAGAGTAACTCTTCCAATTATATTAATATCATTCTGCATAACAAGGCACTTCTTCAATTGAACTATTCAAAAGTAATCTTAATATAATTGATACGTAATAAAATCGTGCTTATTAGCATTAACTGCATGTATTGAATGGCAATGTGTTACATCACTTCAGTCCTGTCTGTCTCAACTTTAAGATTTTTAAAAGACTCATCGTGAGTTTAAAATATTCTTTTAATTTTATTTTTCATCGCTACACGTTCATACAAAGAACTCAAAATTCCACCTAAATTTATTTTGCATTCATTGCCTGCATTTATTCGTTACGATCTCACAGGTTCGCAATCAATTTTTTCTTGCTCCCCTACCCGAAAGTACATTATTCCTGACTCAGTTTCACTCCCGGAAGAGGGCCTTTTGCGCGGCCTGCTCAACTCACGCATGCGCCGACTGACTACGACGTTTTTGTGGCTCGCGCAAGAAATCGTCCGCTATGTATAGGCTGTATGGTAACCTAAATTTCGCTTAACTTCACAGCTGTTTGAAAATAAAAATGCGTTTTTATGCAGTATTTTAGATTCAATATTAAAAAAATACTAAAGTGAAAGATTAAATGTTACCTCATCTTATACTTGCAAATTTTAATTTTGAAACAATGTAAAGCTTGTTAACTGTTATAATTTCATTTTTCTAACATAGTGGTCACAAGTATATTTATACGTTCTGCCAAAATCAACATCAATTTTTCTAAAATAGCTGAATTTAACGTTGGAACTATCGAGAACGTAACTGGTGAAAATAGTAGCAATATCACAACAACGTGCTATTGACACGGTATTCCTCAATGTTACGCGTATATGCAGGTCTTACCAAATTCATCATATTTATCTATTTTCTTTCTATCGTTATTTCTTGCGTGTGTTTTTGATGTCTGTTCCAGCCAGTAAAACAGAAATTACGGGAACGGTGACGTTCGACTCATTTTTGACAACATCGATAGGGATTTCGGCTTCTACATTAAGATTATTATTCCTTTCAGAATAAGGAGCTGATAAATGATCTGAATAATACAATAAATTTGAATCTTCTTCATTATAATCTGTTGAATGTAATTCTTCGTAATCCGGCATCAGGCATTCATCGGTTTGTAATGTAATCCAGCGTTGCAGAAATGGACAGTGCAACGCCCCTCATCACACACTGCTGCACCCAGATAACCTCAACCGTTCAGCTGCCAAGGATAAGGACTCAGGAGGAGCCAGCATGCAGGTGACCTCGCATCACGCAAGAGTATCTGGTGCTCGAGTAATTCTTCTGGCTGCAGCGCTCATCATCCTCACGACAGCTGCTGGAGAGACTATGCTGATACGCACCTTGCTGGATCCAGGAACCGAAGTGTTCATCGTTTCAGAACGAATGGTGCAGGCGCTCAGGCTGAAAAAGAGGCGCTCCTATGTTAAGATTGTCGGGGTCGGCGATCAAGAGGAAGTGTCAGCAGCAGGAGAAGTGGACGTGGCAGTGAAGTCGTGCTGCAGGGACGACTTCAATCTTCACTTGACAGCACTAGTCTTGCCTCGGCTCACCGCATACTTGCCAGGCAAATCGATCCATCCCGGAGAATGGAGCCACATCACCGGCTTGGAACTCGCAGATCCGAAATACTACGTTCCTGGTGGAGTGGATGCGCTGTTGGGGGCAGATGTGTATCACTCTCTTTTGCTCGAGGGGTTGCAAAAGGGCCGGGAGGGTGAGCCCATTGCCCAAAATACAGTACTGGGCTGGGTACTCTCAGGCCCAACTCTGCCTGTACAACGCTCTTCAGCACTGCGTATAGTACATTGCAATCACACGGCTTCAAGCGACTGCAACCTGGGAGCTGCAGGAAATCGCTCTGAAGCCACCTACCTCACCAGCCGACCAGCAGTGTGAGGATCACTTTGCTCGGTCACATCATAAAGACGAGTCAGGCAGATACGTGCTGCGCCTTCCGTTCTCTTAGCCTCCTCACTTTCCAGGCTCGTTTGAGATAGCCAAATCTCGGCTGCTGAGCGGTGAGCGGCGCTATCAACGCATGCCAGAGGAGCTCCAGGCCTACGTTGCTTTCATGAAGGAGTATCAAGAGTTGGGGCATATGGAGCCGATCCCAGATGAAGAGGTCAACTCATCGGATCAGTACTACATCCCACATCATGCTGTTTTCAAGAGCGATAGCAGCGGCAAGATTAGAGTAGTTTTCAACGCATCGCAAGCACCAAAGAATGGTCTCTCTCTCAACGACTGTTTACATGCAGGCCCCAAGTTGCAGACTGATATTGTGCTCATCCTCTCACGCTGGCGCTTCTTTTGCCTCGATTTTACGGCAGACATCGTCAAGATGTTTCGTCAGTTCCGCATCGATGTCCAGGACGTCGATTGGTTGAGAATTCTATGGAGGAATTCTACTGACGAACCCATCCGACACTGGCGCCTCATGACTGTGACGTACGGTACTGCCTGCGCGCCGTTCCAAGCGATCAGATCCTTGCTGCAGCTTGCCAACGACGAACGCCATAGATTCCCCCTCGGCGCCGCTATCCTTGAAAAGCACGCGTACGTGGACGACACGTTTGCTGGAGCCGACACCTTGGCGCAAGCTATGGAGGCTCGCGCGCAGCTCATTGGTATCCTACGTGCAGCGGGCATGGAGCTCGACTCGAAGTGGTCAGCCAACAACGCTTCTCTTCTCTCCTCTCTATCGGATATTACCATGCAGGATCGCCAGCTGGACGAAAGCGATGAAGTTTCAACACTGGGCCTGCGCTGGAAACCTGCTCTGGACGTTTTCTGCTTCAGAGTACAGGCTGTGATGGAGGACGCACAAGCCACTAAGCGCGGATTGCTCTCTATCGTGGCTCGCCTTTTCGACCCTGTTGGTTGGCTTGCGCCGGTGCTCGTACGTACCAAGATCGTTATTCGGCTGCTATGGCTACAAGGCTCCGATTGGGATCAAAGTCTCGATGCTGAGATGAGCACAGAGTGGACAACTTTCCTCGAGCAGCTCGTGCACATCGAAGAGATCACAATTCCTCGTTTTTTCGGCTGCGGCGCTCAGCCTACATGGTTCCTTCATGGATTTTCGGATGCCTCGGAGCGCGTCTACGCGGCTGCTCTCTTCTTCGTCACTCTCGATGCAAACAACGAATGGAAGTTGTCGTTGATCGTGGCCAAGAGTAAAGTGGCGCCAATCAAAACTGTCAGCATCCCAAGGCTGGAGCTGTGCGGCGCGCTGCTTTTGGCTCGGCTCATCGCGGCCCTCGTTCCGCAGCTGCAGCACGCGCCTGCAAGGACCATCCGCTGGTCGGATTCGACAGTCATGCTGGCGTGGCTGCGAGAGCATCCTCTGCGCTGGGCCACCTTCGTCGCCAATCGTGTGAACGAAATCCTCACGCTCCTTCCAGACGCTATATGGAGTCACGTGTGCTTAGAGGACAACCCAGCGGACTGCGCTTTACGAGATTTCTCGCCAATCAAATTTAATCTATCTGGATAATAGCCACTTAACACCACAAATAAAATGAATGCGAATGTTACAAACCACATAAAAGAAAAATAAGCTAATTCCCAAAAAATGTGATTATTCTCAAAAATATGTAACTAAGAAATGGTGAAAATCTATAATTTATAAAAATAGTAGATAATTTAAAAAAAAAATTTAGTTATTTATTGTGTTCAAAGGTTAGAATTACTTCAGTGAATGAATAAAACATAAAAACAACATCAAAAGAACATTTAATAGTCTATATGAAAACTTACTAAATTATTTCAATTACTTGGATAAATTTGCATAAACAAAAGGGTTAATAAATAATCATGCAATCGCGAATTTTAATTAATTACCCAATTTCCAAAGCGCTCCACTCACTAGCGGCGTACGGAGTTGCAGCCAATTTTTTTAATAGTAAAAAAAAAATTAAAAAGGGTCTGAGCAATTATTTTAGGGACAAGGGCAAGGGCGCAATCGGGCGACTAACCACGCTCTGCTACCATTTTATTAAGGGAGAACTACCCTTTGTAGTTCTCACTTAATTCAAGACTGCTTTTTGCACCAAGCGAGTCTCACGCTCGGGGGAACTGTCGCCTCACGTCCGACACTGGCCGTCTCTACTCGAGAAATTCACGCAACTTACCTCAACGTCTCGCAAAATGATAAAGAAATTAATCGAGTTGTAATATTTTATTAGAATCCCGTACTCATTCTAACCAATATATATAATTTAGAAAATATGATCCTACTAAATAAATCGTTACAAATGTTTTGTAAATTGAGATAATGAGATTTCAAATATTCGTTTGTAATTATATTTATATTTTATTTAGCCAATAGAACAATTCAATTATACATTTTTAGTAAGTTTAACGAACTTCAAATCAATGTTAGTTTAGAAACAAGCATGACAATTGTTAAGTTATTGATCTTTTCCTGTAAATCTATGAATTCGGCAATGAATGCTTTGTGAATATATACGAGTTACTGGTATAAAGAATGGGCAATCCTATACTTATACTCATTTGCCAGCAACTCATCCGCAAGCAAATAGTAACAAGCAATAAAAATGTTCAGTCGCTAACCGCAAATAGCAAATATAAATCTTACCTCAAATATGACGGAATTTTACACAATGATATCAGTATTTCAAGCACAGAATAATATATTTTAGTAGATCCAATTAGATCAAAGATTCAAAGTGTCCAAAGTACAAGTTAAATGTATAAATTATCCAAGATTAAGTGTCAAAACTCTTATTTAGTTTTGCATTCGTTGTAACATGTATCCTTTCAAAATACGACTTTTATTCACTTTATTTCGCTTATTAAATTCAATAATATGATTCATTAAACATGCGTACACTCGTTGTATTTATATAATCAAAATGTAACTGTGATCTATTTTTCAAGAAGATATAATAATAATTTCGAAAATTCAATGTAATTTAGAACTTCAATATATATTTAAGCTTTTAATTCAACGAGTGCACATTATAGACTACCTCCTCGTCGTTCACTTCCTTCCTTCCGCATCGTTCGTTCTCCCACTATCCGAAAATCACTCTTATTATCTCTCTCTCTCTCTCTCTCATTCATATCTCTTTCTCTTTCTTTCACTTTCTCACCTGCACGCATTCCTTCTTGCCAAGTGTCAAAGGCCTTTCGCGCGTCACACTTATATGCAATGCTGAGCTTGCACTCTGCAAGTCGCGAAAGCTTCGGCCTTGACGCTTTTTATGTCTGTTAAATTCTATCATTGGTAGAACTTATTAATCATAATATTACTTACTCAATAATAAAACTCAACAGATATATATTTTTTAAGTAAAAGTGAAAATCGGAAATTGTCACTTAACAATGATAAAAATTATAAAAATCAAATGACACGAATAAACTAATTAATTATTGGAGGAATGGAAAATTAAATTTCTAAATATTTATATTTATCTAAACATATTTTTGTTTATATTGAGTAAAAGGTAATTTGATTAACGGTAGACTAAAAGGATACAATTTGTAAATATACTTTGAAATGGTTCAGGAGGATGTTTGTTGTTGAATGTGATATATTTCAGTGGTAACGCAAACGATTGAATACAATAAATATAATGATTCTTGAATAAGATTTCCAAAGGAGAGCTTAGAAAATGAGGGAGTAATAAAACAAGCTGAATGCTTAGAAAATGAGGGAGAAAATTCCAACATATCAGCTAAAGGAATCGATGAAAAAGGCTTGATATTATTGGATACAGGTTGTAAAATTAAAGTTGTAAGTATTAAAGCCCAACAAATATGTGTCAACGATACCATAGTTGACTAGACTCGAGTTCAGTATTTAAATTCACAATTAGGCTATTTTCCAATTGCTGATTGACGTACTTAAAAAGGCTACAAGTTTTGAAGCTAGAAGAATCTTTCATGACAATTGAATTATAATGCTTCAAGCTGTTTGAAGGATATAATATACGTGTTGAAAATAATGAAAGTTATATAAATGGAGATTTGAATGATTATCCTAGATTGTATGATTAATGATAGAGATTGTATTTATGTATTATTCTTGTTATAGTCTCTTGAAGTTGTTATTATTGTTGCTAAATTGAATTGATTTGTAAAAGCTCCGAAGTCTCGACGTGAGGGAGTGTTGAGATTATGCTTATGCACGTGTGCGTCTCGGCTTCAGAGTCATGTATATGTGTGTGCATATACTCCGTACGTCGAGGCCCGCGGCGTGCCCGCGCTCTCTCGCCTGAGCAAGTCGCGTCGGAGAGGAGATCAGACGTGTTTTAGGCATCGCTACAGAATAAAACCTCGTTTATCGTTAATTCGTATTCTAATCATTTACCTCTGCTCCCATAATCCTATCATCAACACGTATAATTTACCATAACTGAGACAGTAGAATTTGACAGTAGAATTTAATAATTTTTAGTAATACTTTCACGATTTTTGATGAAGAAAAATGCCAAAGCTCTGCGCTGCATATGTTTATTTCACAATGCTATGCTTCGATCCTATATTTTACAAAAGTATACGAATACATAATTTCAACTTATAAATAGGAAAAAACAGCAAAAATGGATAGTCTCTCCAAGTTAATGGAGCTACTCGATCAATGAATAAATGTCAACGCAAAAGACTCCAATGGACGAACTCTTTTACATCATGTGGTAAGCAACAACGAGCCTGAAGTAGTAAAATGCCTCTTAGGAAACGGCGCTGATTTCCTCATTACCGACCGCAAAGGAAACACTGTTTTACATATTGCCATGATAAACAATGATAATGCCATCGCGAATGTCATCCTTGAGAACGTTGCTCGAGACAAACTGAAAAATTTACTCGACTCGAAGATCCAAACAACCAAAATCGCTGCTCTGCAGTTTGCCGCAAAGTGCAACTGTCACGAGAACGTTGGAATTGTATTGAGAAAGGCCATAGCGGGGTTTCTATACAAGTTTGGGCCCCAAGCTGTTTTTGAAAACTAACTACAGTGTCTGGTTTGGGCTGATTTGGAAGGTCTTCTCTTAAATTTTCAGCTCCCAAGATGCATTAGGGGTGATGCAATTGCGAAAAAACCGGTTTTTGGCACTTTTTTCACTTCTTTGCCTCTAACTTAGCCGCTAACTAATATTTTTTGACGTTCTTTTATTAGTTTTATTCGCAAGAAAATTTCCTAACAGATGCGTGTATCTTCAAAAATTTTGGGACTCTGTAATTCGCTGGAATGCTTTTTCCAACGAAAAAATTCACTTTTTCGATTTTTTAAAACACTTTTTTCGATTTTTTGGGTATGATAATTTAATTTGGCAAGATCGAGATATAGACCATTTATGTTGGTATTTGATTATTCTTTACGTTTTTGTACGATTCGCAATAAATTAAAGTTTAAACAACGCATACTTATTTAAAATGCAAATCTATTAATATCAGCCTATTTCAACATGCATGCACTTTTTATAAGTTACGAACCTTTTATAATTAGTTGTTAAGTAATATTTTTAAAAGAAGCTTTGCGCGCAATAAAAATAAATAATAAGCTTGGATTTTCCTCTTGAAACTGATACTTGAGGAGAAATCTCTCGTGAAAAGCCTTGATTAGGAAAAACGTGCCTTTAAGACTTATCTCCAAAACTCAAGCGCTTTCCACCAATAGAAAACATCGTTTTGGCTCCAAGAGAATTTTGGGCCTTTAGAAAGGGAACCTGCCCCCTCAGAGCTTAAAAAGCCTCGCGCGCTCCGCCGACGCTGCTGTCGTTCCCTGACCTGAGTCAACCGACAAGGTGGCTAGGCATAACGACTAGTCACAGACCCTCTCTCGCCCATCGCTTCTAGCCGAATACAAGGCCTCCAACCGTGAGGAAGGACGACGACGAAGTCGAGTACAAACCTCCAGCCGAGAGGGAAGTTCAACTAAAAGTCAACTACAATCATCTACAAACCTCCAGCCGAGAGGGAAAGTCAACTACAAGTTAACTACAAGTCCACTTCAAAGATAGTTCACATAAGAATTTAAAAATTAAATATTTGTAAGCGCGCAAAGCTTTCGAATAATTTAATAATCAGTCTTTGCAAATAAAGAAAAGAGTAAGTCAAAATATAACTTTATCTTTTTTTATTTCTCTCTATCCTTAGTTCGTGTTTCCTCCCTTTTTATAAATTTATGTTGTAATTGGGAATAGACTACATTTGCTAGGCTATTCGCTTTTACACTAGTTAAGCAGTGACTACATTTCCTAGGCACTGGGTATCAAGATTGTTTTGAGAGACTAAATTTGTCAGGTTCTCAAGACAATTGAGATATAGGAAGTGACTACGTTCCCTAAACGCGCCAATTAATTCTGACAACGTGAGATTGGTTCAGTGTAAGCAATTACAAGACCAATCTCGAACCCTGAGCTGCGCTAAGCTCAAGCGCACCTGAGACGCCACATAACAAAAAGAGTTTTTTTAAATATTTTTTTTCGTAATGTAACAAATCTATAATTCTTCTTGTAATAATCCTTAAATAATAGTTTGTAATAAATCATAGATTTTAGTTTTTTAAATTCAATAGTGTTCTCAATTTTTCGAATTTAATTCTACATAAAGCTTTTGTAAAAATATCAGCCAGATTATTTTCAGTGTTTACTTTTAGAATATTTATTTCTTTTCTCTCATAACATTCATTAACAAAGTGATAATGTATTTTAATATATTTAGATTTCTTTGTTGAGTTTCCAAATTTTGTGATATCAATAGTACCAGAATTATCTTCATATATTTTAATAGGTTTTTTAATTTTAATCTTAAAATCACTCAATGAATTTTTCATAAATTTAATTTCGCTAACAGCCTCAGACAAAGGTACATACTCTGCAGATGTTGACGATTTAGTCACACTGCTTTGTTTCTTTGTTTTCCAAAAAATTACATTTCCATAAAATCTAATTATAAATGCAGTTGCAGATCGTCTATTTGACGTATCACCAGCCCAGTCAGCATCAACGTAACAGTCTATAATATCATTTTTCAAATTTCTTTTATATTGTAATTTTAAATTTTTGGTCAAGTACAAGTATTTTAATACTCTCAAAGTATATTTTTATCGGTGTTTCATTATAACAGTTTTGAAATTTACTTAAATAATTAACACTATAACTTATGTCAAATCTCGTACATGCACTTATCTACAATAGTGTTAAGAAAGTAAATTGAGAACAATTGACTTATCGATCTAGCGAGGGCAAGGTTTTCTAGATGGAAGAAAAACATGCAAATATTTTTGCGACGTTTGGTCAGCTATGATCTGCTGACCTTTCCAAGCTTTTATTGAAAGCAAAATATAAATAATTATTACATGTAAAATTTGACATAAATATTAAAAACGGAAACTTATAAAGTATTTACCAAATAGTATGCAGACAAAGAAACTATTACATTTGGGAAACGCCGAAACAAGAGACCGCTTTTTCTAAGCAGACTTCTCGGTATGGTGTCGAACTAATGAATGCGCTGGGTAATAAAAATCGCCGCCAAGAGCCATGCGCGCGGGCGTACAAATATTCGCTATAGTGTAGTTATAGTGAGACGGTGGGAGAGAACAGCGATTGATAGGTAAAAACTACCCTTATGTAGTTTTTCCTATCTGGAGAAAACTTTTATCTCGAGCTCCGAGCGTCCTCCTTGCTCAGGTGAATTTGTCGCCTACGTCCGTCACTGGCCATCTCTTTACTCCTAGAAAGAGAAACTCGCGCACACTTACCTTGCCTATGCCCTCAATTTAAATATGTTTATATATTTTAACATGATATAGATAATCGATAGTTGGTTTACCTTAATTTAATTAAAATAAAATAGGAGAGCCTGATGAGGTTAATATTAATTGAAATAGATTCGCCTTTTTCTCTGGGTTATTAAATAAATAAGTGTCTAAATAGCTTGTACGTGAATTTTAATACCTTTAAGTTATTAGCTATACATAAAAATTCAATTTGCTGACAAAATATGTGATTCCAATTTAGCGTAAAAAATTCAATATTTATAAAACAAACTTTAATTTATAGGCGTAATAAAGATTTATGCAAATGAAAATGGTTAGGGGCATATGATTCTCAAGGAAAAGAGCACCGTATTTACCGACATGTCGGTATTTGGTGGTTTTCGTTAAAATTTATTGTTTTCAAATTTAAAGCGCAAAAAGGGCTTTGTCAGCTTCTAGATTTCTATACTGTGAATATCTCAAGTAAGTTTGGTAACATTTGAACAATTATTTCGATAAGTTATCCGGGTTCCCAAACATCGTATCGAAATAATGTACCGAATTTCGTAAAAATTGAACTACTTATTATGTATTTAATAATCTAGAAGCTGACAGAGCGTTTTTTCCAAAATTCAATAAAAAAAAATTACGGTTTTTATGAGCGGGGTCTGCAGTACCGACATTTAATTTTGAACAATAACGACTAATAATTGATAAATGAGAGGTAACATTAATGACTAAAGTGAATTTTATCATTAGATATATAGGTTTTTACATAAAAAGTACTTTTATTTCGTTAAATTGGTTTTTTTAATGTTCGGTTTGTCGGCAACGAACAACTGATTTGAGAGCAAGAGAGACAGTATCAATCGGCCAGCCCACCAGCCATGTGCTTCGTGTTTTTTTAGGTGTGAGGTATGTGAACCATTGTTATGCGCAAAATGCTGTTAATTTCTTTTATTTTCGAATTCCTTAACGCTTGAGAGCTTATTTTAAAGCTTATGTAAGTAGCTTTTAAATAAGTTGTCTCAC
>JAWWMK010036198.1:0-12742 GCA_035047105.1 Galeopsomyia nigrocyanea
CACACACACACACACACACACACACACACACACACACACACACACACACGCACACACGCACGCACGCACGCACGCACACACACACACACACACACACACACACACACATCACGGCCATATAACCCTGCATATTTTGACAGGATTCTCTGGTCGTAAAGATAAAAGCAGCGGTATGTGGTGCAGGATCTGTTTAAGTACCGTGCCGCGTATGTACTTGTTCGACAAGAGCGAACATTCTTCGGGGCGTGGAACGATAAAGAATCGATCAATTATTAGCGAGAAGGATGGAGGGGAGGTGACACTCGTCAGCGATTAACATTTAACGCGCTGCTGTCGCGCCACTTTCCTACCGTTCTCTCTCACTCTCGAAAATGAGCGGACTTATTACTCGCATCAATCATTGAAACGAACGCGCTTTCATATCTGCAATGCGGCCGCGCTGTCGGACACGTGGATTTATGCATTAGCTTCCCGTGAAAATACGCGTCTATGTCGAGATTTTCTATCGATATTTTTTTTTCTAAGTGCGCGCATTATCTAAGTCCATCATCACACACTCGTCGTCACTTGCTTGTCGCGTGCATTGTTGTCGAGACTTTATCAAAAGCTTTCATCGTCGATTTATCACAAATGTTCAGTCAAAATTATTGAACGTGTGTCATCGTGAGCTGCCAACAATAATTGTTGCTTTTGTTATTATTGAGGGATGCTTTGGTTCGAATGACAATGGGCGAAAAAGTAAATGACCTGCTGTATAGAGTTATAGGTCGCACGGTGCTGCAGTAACTGATAGCGTTTGACCACCGAAATGCATAATTTTCAAAGGTATACATAACTTTGGTATACGAATCGTAACTGAGTACGTGGTAATTATTGTTGGATATGCACTGCGACATCTCATTACAAGAATTAATTAACCGCATGTGCCGCATATATACACGCGGAAATAGAACAATCAATGGATACACAATTAAAAGTTATCGCCCAGCACTGACAGGCTCGTCGGTCAGGAATAGCCTATAGGTCAATCGATAAATTGATAGGACGATACGAGATCGTTATGAATTATTGTTAGAGGGGTACGAGGGCCGAGAGCTATAGCTGGCATGGGAGTTGCCGCAAGAGTTTGTTATATCGTTATGAGCGCGAGTTGCGCGCGCGAGCTGTAAAAACAGCGAAGGAAAGACGGCGCGAGGGAGAGCGAGAGAGCCGAGAAGCCGTATATTCGAAGCCTGAAGCTGCGTTAAATGGAGCTTCACCGTTTGTTTGCGGTGTTTTACGGCACACTTAATGCGGAGGCGCGTGCGCCAGCTCGCCAAGGCTCTCTTTTCTCTTTCGCTCGTTTTGCACTTTTATTTAGTACGCCCAGTGCACCCCCATCCCGTCCTACCACCTTCCCCCATTCACGGCCAATTGCGGCGACCTATACGATATAACAGCTCTGCTAATTAGCTATCGAGTGCACGGCTGTTTCACCTCACGTCCAGCCGCGACAACTACACACAATCTTTTTCTTACACTATTATATATATATATATCGACAAATTGATGGCGATCATATCTCGCTGCGAAGTAGCCGAGCTAAGCTCGATGATCCGTCATTCGTAATGATCTTAAAGCTCCACGCGACGGCGGCGGAAGCTGAGCGAAAAAACCGTCAATGTGCGAAGAGAAAAAAAGCCGCTGACAGCAGTCTTCTCTTGGCTCTGACGCTCTATGTGTACTAAACACCTCCGAAAAATCTGGTTTTCATTGCGTTCGCGCTCCGTCTACTCATTCTCGATTTCTTCGCGCTCATGAAAGAAAAAAAATGCGCACCGCCGAAGATTTGCATAATCAACGTGGCGTGAACAAGCGCCTAAAAAAGTCCTCTGCTTTGCAAGATAATGTTTATATTTATACGCGGAGCGAGCCGCGCTAACACACCCTTATACTCTTTCCTCATTATCCGCTGTACGTATACACATACATACATATATTATAAGTATGCCTCCCTCCTCCCCCCCCCACGTTTTATGTAAATGAGACGTGCTTGACTCTTTCCGTCGAACGTGTTTCTATGTTACACTGACATTTCATCAAACTACTCGGTCGTCGTCACTAATCTGGAAAATTTCGAATGAATTATGCCGAAAATCGTTGTCGGTCAGTCTTAGTGTCGCAGCGCGATGTAGCGAAAGCTAATGAACTAACTTGATATTTCGTCGGAGGTATATGAGCTTTGACTAGCGAAGCTAAACAGCAAGATCGCTGGGGGCTAGGATGGTTTTCGACGATGAAAAGTTCACGGGAGAGGTTGGCTCGTCATAAACAGAAGAAAAGAAGCGCCGCTTCGGGGGAGGGTGGCAGGTAATATGGTGATAAAATAATAATTGACAAAAGGATAATTTGAGGGCGGGTAAGGGGGGTGGGGGAGGGGGATCAAATGGAGGGCATTAGAGGCTGCAATAAAGCAGAATGGGCATGAGCCGGGCGCGTAACTATGTAGCAGTATAGGGGGGAAAAATGATAGGAGGGATCTGTGCAATTTCCAAAATTTGATTCGGCCGCGCTCGCTCTCGATATTTGCCGCTCTCTCTCTCTCTCTCTCTCTCTCTCTCTCTCTCTCTCTCTCTCTCTCTCTCTCTAGCTCTCTCTGCGCTTTCTTCGAGTTGAGCCGCACGCGCTCGAAATCCAATCGGGCCAGTCAGTAGCAGAGCGCGCGCGCGCCCGTGAGCCTTATGCCGGCTGCTCGCCCGTTATTACAAGGGATCCCCCGCCTTGCCTCATGGAATTCCGCAGGTTCGAGGAAAAGAAGCGCCTCCGAATCTCAACTATGCAGCAGCGCATGCATTCGACTGTACGTTGGTTAGCAGTCGAAAGCTGCTCTCACACAGCTTTATACCGCTCGCAATTCTCGCAGGAGATACCGAACGAAGCGAAACTCGATTTCAAGGAAGACCAGGCGAAATAATTGCATAGAAGGGTTGATAAAAAAAAGTTTAACGAGTAGCGATCGAGCGAGCTGGTTTGTGTGCTGTGCGGCGATGGGATGTCGGTGGCTGCTACGTGTAAAAGAGATAGCTTCGGCAGGGAAAGAGAGCCGGCGATGGCGATGTTGGTATATTGTGAGTGCCGTGGCGTGAAATGAAAATAGGGTGTAGACAGCAAGTGCAGTGTATAGGGTGGCGACGGGCTATCTATATATCGCTGGCACGGGGATTACTCGCGTCTCCTCCTCGTCGTCTACGTCGACTCTCTCGCGCTCGCTCTCTCTATGTGCCCAAGTAATAGACCGAGGGCTGCGAACCGCAATATTGGCTGATTCGGGTCCGGGGCTACTATCTCATCGATATACACCCAAGGTACTACCCACCCACTGGCAGCTTCGCTTGTTAGCTATTGCTGCTGCTGATGCTGTTTGCTTTGAATATCGCGCGCACCTTACTTGCCAGCTGCACTTAATTCTCGTTACAGGCGGATTATGTTTGATGAAGGAGCGTGAGGTTCAATTGAAAGGAGATAAATGCCGCGAGAGAGCAGGGAGGAGGAGGCGGGTGGAGGCGGGGTAGTGGCAAACTCCTGAACGCGCGCGCAAGTAAAAGTTCCACGAGCTGAGAGAGGGAGCTTTCTTGGCTGAAAGTTGAGCCTGCTGGCTGGCTAGAATTGACTTAATATTAAGTCAATTTCCCTTTAATTGGCTGTGAGCCGTCGCTCAGTTTGCGCTAGCCGCCTGCCTGCACCACGGCCGCGCCGCGAAACTTTATAACCAACGGCAATAAGTTGCTCTCTCTCTCTCTCTCTCTCTCTCTCTCTCTCTCTCTCTCTCTCTCTCTCTCTCTCTCTCTCTCTCTCTCTCTCTCTTTCTCATAAATAGGCAGATTTAATGGGGCCGCTTCGCGCGTGCATTAACGAGCGTAGCCTTCATTATATTAAACGGGACGCCTAACTCTCTCCCTATCTCTCTATATATACATGAGCGCGTCGTGAGAGAAAAAAGGAGGGGGGTGTGATAAAAAGAGTAAGCGAGCGATAGTTAGCAAGGTGGCAAATTGTCGAGCGCCAGCTGAATAATGGAGTGCGATCGATTAGTTAATTGCCGGCGCGGCTCGGCGCGGCCCGCGCGTACACGTTCCATCGGGGCGAGCTTGCGCTGCGCTGCTACGAGCCGCAGCCCGCTTCCCGCCGCTCTATATACTCTGTGCGGACGATCCTTTCCCTCTTAATTTGAGCCTGCGAGCTTCCACGCAGCAGCAGCAGCCAGCCAGTCGATGGTCAAATTAAGTGGAGGGAGGGGGAGTTTCAAGTGATGCGAAAAGCGAGAAAAAAAAAACGTTTCCGTTCATTTTGGCACATCGTTGATAGCCGCAGTCATTGACGCGCGTCTGAAAATCAATGAAGAGTTCAAGTCCAAAGCGAACAATAGCAGCAACAGCGGCAGTAGTAGCTCAAAGCCTGTATACATATATACATATATTATATGTCCATAGTGGGTTTCTCGCTTGTGAATTGGGGTGGTTGGGTGTGCGAGGTGCGCGCCGCGACGCATTTTGAGCAGCAAGCTCGAATCCTCGAGAATCCTTTCGCATGGTAATTCGCGACTGCACCGTACCGCGAAAGAGAGAGAGAGAGAGAGACAGAGACAGAGCTACAAGCAGCATACCCGTAGTAGCTACTGATGCTGACCACGTGCTCAAGCCGCTGCAAAGCACTCGCTCACGTGGTCGCCAACCTCCGCTTCTTTTTTTCCTCGCACTTATCCGACCAAGTCCAATGAAAGCTAATGCGAAACTGGATGTGATTGCCCGCAAAGCGTGTAGCAGTTGTCGCTTATTAAAGCCGAAAGCTCTCGCTGCGCGCGTGAACTCTCCGACACTCGAGCAGCGTAGACGCTGCCCGGCATAAAGTATCAAGAAAAAAGAGGGAATAGAAGAAGAAAGCAAGAAGGCGAGTACATAAGCAAAGTATGCCGGGCAGCTCGTCCCATGAATAAACATAAGCTATACTCCCGCGCGGCGCGGCGTAGCTCCCGAACGGCCGACCGAGATGCCCCGGCCGGCAATAACGTCAGTGCCTGTTAGCATTATCGAGCAATACTCTGCACATAGGCGCGCTGCATGTAGGCGACGCGACGATCAGCTGCTAGCTTGCTAATCTTACTGCAGCGTTTTATCGGTGTGAAACTGGGCTAATCAGCTGACGACCGGATCTGCAGTGCATTGATCGATATCTTTGCCCCCGGTCGCGCGATCAAAAATGCCATATTTTTTGCTTGAGGATTATCATCAGGCCTGACACTCGCAATTGTCGAGCGCGATATATAGATTATCGCAATATTTCGAGCGTGAGAGCAGCGCCTAGCTTTTAAAACCGTACTTTTGTATTATATTAATGCACGATAACTCGACGAACAACAAATCGAAACTGATTAAGTTCGTCGGAAACATTTTTGAACAACAAAGTATTTTTTCAGCTGCGTGTATTTTGACATCGAGGAGTTATCGCCCGCGCACGAGTCTGTGCTTAAAATATAAGAGCGCGGACTCGTACGGTATATAGTCATGACACTGACCTAAATTGATTAACCTCGAGAGAGAGAGAGAGAGAGATAAATAGAAAGATAGACCTTTATTTGCATAAGCAAAATTATAAAATTTACACACTTGTAACATAACATTATTTATATATCACAGGTTCAGTTTTATACATGTTTTTATTATGGAATATCTAATATATAGTTTTCTCATCTATAAGCATATGTACATTTCGTTATGTCAGCTGTAGCCAAGAACAGAGAAAACACGCTATCAAGTTTAATCTACTTTAAGCAAGACTAGATTGTAGTCACGCAGTCAAAATAATGAAGGTCAAGATAATGAGCCACATTAAGTCTAGCGAAGAGAGAGAAGCTTATATATACATGTATATAGGCGATGCGATACACACACTCGCGCGCGCGTGCGTATACAGCAGATAAGATGTTTCCCCTGCCTCCGCCATCTTCAGCCACAAATATCCCATGCGAGGTTAGCCATCTCGCTCAACTCGGCGATTCACCAATCCGATTATCGTTTGCAGAGCTTGAACAGCAGTAGCAGCAGCAGCAGCAGACAGCAGGAGCAGCGACGACATTACGTTTCTTTCCAAATGAGCTGCTGCTGCTACTATACTGGTATACTGCAATCCCGCTGAAAATACAACTTTTTCCCGCAACCGGCAGAGCTAATGAGCCGAGAGCTATGTTCAGATATTTCTTTATTTCTTTTTCGGGGAACTTGCTGCACGATCACTCGCTGCTGCACTTCTGCGCACATTCTTCCAATGTTTTTCTGCCCATTAAGACAGCACCAACAGCGAGATCCGCTCGTTACGAGAAATTCAAGGAAAACACCGTCCCTTTGTATCTCAACTGAAGCTGTGCAATCAACCACTCTCTTGTCTTGTGTTTGATACGATCAATTGAGAGACTCGTGAACATCAAAGTTTCATTACGTGTATGAAAGTTTCGATACGGCATGTATATGTGAAAGTTTGGGTTAAGAGAGCATTTTCGGCCAGTGACATAAGTGGCGAGCACGCGAGGCTCGAAGAGAGAAAAATAGACGAGTTAGAGAGGAAGAGCTGCGACTCGGTGAGGTAAAAATAAAGGCTAATGCGCGAGCAGAGTCGAGCCTCGAGGCAGTGAGTGCAGAGCGTTTTTCTAATCTGCGCTCGCAACGATGAACTTGAAACGAGGCGCGCGCGCTTCGCAGGTTCGCGTGCACATGACCTTTGTTGCAACGAGAGCAAAAGCTCGTCAATCAATTTTGCGATTCGGCGAGATGAAAGAATAGACAGTTTGGCGGGAGGGAGGCACAAAAGGGAAGGGTAAAAAATGTGCAAGAAATAAGGCAGTCGATTCGGTAGCAAAAGTCGTGGGAGCAGCAAAAGCTCGCGGGGGCCGATCGGACAAGGAGGCCCTCGCGCGCAACTTCGAGCGTGCAGTCAGGCAAGTTTCTTCCCGCGAAGTTTCATTAGGGAGCCCGGAGACTGGTGCAGCTATGATTGGAAAAGTTGGCGAATAGTTTTGTGAGAGGGAGGCGGCCGCCCCTTGTATTCTTCCTTGCCGAATGCCCACGCAGCCCAGCCCAGCAATCATTCGATCAGCAAAGCGTTAGCCAATTAAACCTGCTGCCGCTCGGTTTCTCTTCGACAATACTTTTTCCCGACCTTGCCTTCCGGTTTCGCCGTTCAAGCCGTCGACCAATGACTTCAACGATTACAAAAAAGCTCGGTCCAACATTTTCAAGTTTTTAACTACTCTGCGTCGGATTTTTCAATTTATTAACCTTCATTTTCATGCACAACACTGAGTACATGGTTTGATTATTAATTCACGAGTTCATACACCGCGGATAACAACTTCAACCTTCCAACAATAATCCATCGGAATATTCACTCTACTCTCGGTTCGATTGCACTTTCATTTAAATTACAACATTGTTTCCCTCGTTTCCCTCATTCGATTACCTCATTCTGAATATGTACTCTACCAATTCGATAGCATAATTTACCTTTTGTCCATGAATGTTTACACGGATCGTAGTCTATTTTACGCGAAATTATTTAGAAGAGGAAATACTGATAAATTCAAAGACGAATAATGTCGAGCAAAAAAATAAAATAAAGAAATGAAAAACAATTGAAAACTTAACGTGTACGTACATTATATTTCTAGTTTTCGAACAAACTGAGTAAGAGATAGAGGCAATCGTTTGGCGACTTAACAGCACCATTTATATGTACTTTTTTTGCCGATAGACAAGCGGTTTATCACTCGAGTCGCGAGTGTGTATACGTGTACTATATACACACATGTATAAATTTGCTATCAGTTGACACGCGGAAATTCGCTGCTTTGCAAGGACAGTATATATAAGCAATAAGAATAAAAACTGATAATCCCCGACGGCCAGTAGTATCTCCATTAACGCGCGAATACAGCACATATTGACTCTTATTTTTTTTTATTCTGCATTTGTATCGTTCAAAATAGGCATCGTTCAACTCTACGCAAACAGTACAAATATTTATAGATTTTATTTGTTTTTTTCGTAGTTTTCGTTATGTTTGCTCCGAATTTTTTTCCGTTCTTCTTTATCCGATTCATTGGCGCGCGAACTTTTAAAAAATATAAATGATATATATATATGTATACGAGTATCGGATATAACCTGTTTTTTTTAGTTGCTTTCCAAATTTTTGCTGCACGCCGCGAGCTTTGAATATTTATTTTTCACGACTGATGTTATATTTTCGCTCGCTCCCTCTGGACTGAAACGGAAACAAATATGTGCAATAGCGACAAAGGCAACAACAGATTTAGTCGGAAATGCAATGTAAAAATTATAGATGAAAGACAGAATGCTGTAAACTTGAATTCGGCGCGTTTGATGCGAGCTACAGAGGCGTGAATTGATAAAATTGTAGCAGAGGCAGAGTTATGCGCGCGGAGTATCCGAAATTGTTTTGTCTGATTAAATACGCCAGCTGAATTAATAGGATGGCTGCTGTTCAAAGTGCAATCAAGTTCTTCAAATAGCATTAAATGCGTTGCACTGCTATTCAAGTATAATCGATTGATACGCCTGGCTAACTTGGAATCGATAGCACGCATCGTTTACTGCCTATAGTGCAGTGCGAGCGCGTTTTTCACAGCGATTCATCACTCGCGCGGCTCGGCTCGGCTCGGCGCGCCAGCGGATCACGATGCCTTTGAAACACCAGCACTGTCATTAGCAGACATTGGATTTATGAATTCGGCTGTGATATAACCTCAAATAATTACTAACAGATTAGTGATCTCTATTTTGAAGATGACAACCAATTTCATACATTTGATTTTGGCTTTTATCGAGACTATCTGACGCTATGCTATCTTGTTTGAACACTCTTTTGACAAACGATTTCTCCACTCATTATCTGAAACCTCTTAATAGACCTGTCGATCGACTAGTAGACTTGTTACTCGTCAAAATCAAGAAATCAAGAAAACTTTCTAACGACTCATCATTTATAAATGCGCTGAAGAGTCTACAGTCAACGTTGTATCGATGAAATTAATAAACGATACAGTGACCACTTGTTCAAACACCGCTTATCTTTATACTATTCAATATGAATGTAGAGTGCTATATCAAAGTGAAACCTCCAACAGACCAACTTTTGTACTTCAGAGCATTGAAACAGTCCTATATCCTTGATATTGAGCAACATCTGTAATACTGTTGCTCGAAGTTACAGCGACACTATACATGGTAAAGAGCAATCCTACACGCAAGTCGGCGGTACGTATGGGAATTCCAATTGAAGCTTTTAGGATATGGACACGTCAAGGGAAAGTACGTCGCGATCAGCCTAATGTCAGCCCACGAATTATGAATTTTGTTTCTTTTATGCCCCTTTTACCTTCTGATTTAATGTTACATATTCATAGATCGAGAGTTCAGTAACTCAGTGCTATCACAATTCAGTTTTTTTTTCAGCAATTTAATTGAATAATTCATCTCGAGAGAATATGATTATATGCAAGCAAAGTTGAAACAAGCGAAATTGGAACACCATTATACAATATCATCTATAGCTAAATAAATTTACGATCCGCTCGATAAGCGAAACTCCACAAGTGGAAATTGAATTGTTTAATTATTGAAAAAAGGCCAAACTACATTAAACGCGTCGTACAATTTGTCATTTACTCGATAAGCCAAATCACGTTACAGATCGAAATCGATGACTGGAAAATCACAATCGCGTTAGATGTTCCACCGAATTCCTTTTAACAAAGTAGTTTTTGTTATTAACTGCGCTCTAATTCTGGCAAGCCGAAATGAACCTCGTAAATCAATGCACTTTCATCGTACAGAATATTAAACCGTAATATTGTTAAGTACTTGGAAGCGGCGACAGTGATGAGAATGCAGCAAAAGTAATAATCGTAATTGAATATTAAAGATGCATATATGCTAATTGTGGCACTGCGATGACTCCAACATCGATTCTGGAGGTGCCTGGTAGATTTTAGAAATTGAGAGAACGTGATGTGGATGTTAATTCGAGATCGTCTGGACATAAAGAATATAAAAGTGCGAATGGAGCGAGGTGCCCACATAGCAGCAGGACTGGCGCTGCGAGACATACATCATGTTGAAAAAGATATTTGGTATATATGTTAGGTGCGTGCCTTGATCCCAGGGTGTGCTGCCTGGAGTGCTTATGTCGAGTGGAAAATTAAAGATCGCTGAGGGAAATAAAAGAGACGGATTGTCGAGGAACGGCGAGGCGGTAAAAGTTGAAAAATTCGCGGACTGAAGCCGCGATTTATCAAGGATTCTCCGAGGTGTCTGGGCTGCAGAGCGAGAGAAGCATCGCCGACAGCTGGATTTGTAGCCGCTAACTTTTAAACTACACGTATATATAATCCCGCAGATCTGTCTGAAGAGAGTGAGAGTGCGTATACGGCATGACAAGTACGCGATATAAGGCGCGCAGCACCATCGTTCTATATATCGCGGCCCACGAGCCGTTTGTTTTGGTACAACTTGGGTCATTTAATCGAGACATTTTTCGGTTACACGCTCAGACAAGAAGAAAAATAGTCAGCGAGATGGAATCAGTCGGATATGTCGCTTCGAAGGTAATTTCGTGGCTTGTAGTTCCAGCGCCATACGATAATATTAAACGCTGAGTTTCTCGCTAAAAGAGGAATAATATTTTCGCTGAGCAAACTACCGCCTTATTATACCAGTTATTCGTCGGTTGTGATTTCTGTTTGCTCGTGCGTGGCTCATAAGCCTGCGGTCGGAGAGATTCGCCGGACGCGCGCGCGCGCACACACACACACACACGACTGTCAGATGACTCGGCGCTAATCCGCTCGAAAGAAATATCACCGGCGGCGAATGCGACAAAAAAAAAAAAAGAGAAAAAAAAAGAAAGCAAAGAAATGAAAAGGCAAAAGAATCGACTGTCGGGGGCTTGAACGCTGGAGGTCGTCGAGCATTATAGCTGCGCGTGACAACGAAATCCGGCTTTGCAAAGTGCATGAGCTCGTATACTAATCGGCTGACCTGTCTCCGCGTTCGCAAAGTATTGTCGAGCAGCAGCTGCGTGCTTGAGTCGAAAAGCAAAATAACGCGCGGCTACAGTAGATATAGTGATGGGCCTACCTGCTTGGATGTGCGATCGAGCAGAGCACATGCGGGGAGAGTATATGTAGGAGCTGTCGGCAAGTCTCACGTCACTTTCTCACTCTGGATCGGACGATACTGGCGAACGGGAGAGACACTTTGCGGATCGGCTGTGGGTCGACCACCTGTTACGATACGAGAGCTAAGCAGTCGCGGCTCGCGAATGGAGCAGAGCGCGCGCACTACACGGCGAATAAAACGGGACCGAATCCGGACTGGCAGTGAATTAATCGAATACCGTTATCAGAGCGGCTGGCTGTGGCAGTAGTGAGCGTGCGGGAAGCGGATGGCCGGTTTGTCGTTGGTTTTCGCGGGGATAAAATTAGCAATCTCGAGAGTGCGTGCTCGCTCGAGGCCGTGGCGCAGCGCCGACTGAGGACCCGATAGCCGCTGATGTGCCAGCACGGCGCACAGTCGACGAGAGGGGGAAGCTCGCCGCCGCCGCCGCCGCCGCAACGAGCGCCAGCGCCAACTCTCTGCTACTCACCCGCACGCGCGCATATCTTTTAGACTGCACCTCTCAACTTTCAACTTATGCTCCTTATCAATCACCACCTACGATCTTCTCTTCCATCGACGAACGTTCCTTCGCTCCGTGCAGCATTGTTGCAAATTGTCCTTCCAACGAGTCAATCGTATGGAAAAATAAAAGCTCGGCGCTCCTTCAATGAACATTTATTGCTGCTACTGCTGCTGTACTCGAGCCACTTCTTCTAATGCTATGACAAAGACTGCATTACCTCTCTCTCTTCTCTCGAGCACGCCAAAAAACTTGATAAAAGCAAAATTTCCATACGATGCGCGCGCCAACGCGCGCTTCAAGCACTCTCGATCTTCCGTTGCTTTTAGCAACTAAATATCATATGGCACTACACGCTCTCTCTCTCTCTCTCTCTCTCTCTCTCTCTCTCTCTCTCTCTCTCTCTCTCTCTCTCCCTCTAGCTTCAGCTACCTTCTTTTTTCATCCGTAGTATAACGTAACTACATCCAATTCCCTATTGTAATCTCATATTAACGCGTAAAAGCAATTCAAAGTCTCGTTCAAAGCACATTTTTTGCGCGAAAAATTGGCCATTCGGCTGGAAAGCTTTTCTTTTCCTTTTATAAATTTCGGCAGTCGAGTGGATGCGCATGCGTTCGATGAAAATCCAAATGTAATGAGTGAGCTCTTTCAAGCGAAAAAGACATGATTAAAAATTGATGGCACTCGGCTTTTCGCCTCGTTTATTTCTAATCGAATATGCATCGAATTCACAACATCGATGGTCACTTCTCTTTATAGATCGGCACGGACAATTGAATTCCGGTGCACGAGCGTGTTTTAACAGAATTGAAAGGTACTTGATAAAAGGCTATTAGTCTGCAATTCTTCTATCACTGTGGACGAGATGGTTGGCAGGAAACAGTAACTATCGGATTCATATTGGAATCAACAGCAGCAGACAAGCCTAAATTAGTAAGTGCAAAGCTTGCGAACGTTTGCGTAGAAATTTTCAAAGGTGAATGATACAGAGGCACAAGTAGTCTGATATATA
>JAWWMK010036208.1:0-12741 GCA_035047105.1 Galeopsomyia nigrocyanea
CTATTTTTCTATGATGTGGGCACATTTTTTTTTTCGATTCTACACACCAAATAGTTTGTAAAAATGGCTTCCGTTAGAGCGTGCCCCTACTATGAAAATTCGGACAAACGGTGCCGAATTATGGCAGTTTTTTTGTGGAATTGCTCATATATGCGTATGCCTTATACTGGCTGCGGCTGTAAAGGTCAGTGATCCCGAACGGGCGCTTATAAAAGCGCGCTCGCCATTATTGTGCGTGGTGATATATTCGCGAACCCTCTGGTGACATTTAAAAAAAAAATTTTTTTCTTTAGCTTGGTCTAATCTCGTGCGCGTTTATGATGAAAATGATGCGGTTTCGTGCGAGAATAATAATTATGCAAGTTGTTTGGGTTATTGTCTGTGGAATTTATAATAATTATGTCAATCACGTGTACTATTACATGAGTTTTATAAGACCATTCCTTTTTTCTTTCTTTTTTTTTTCTCTATTCGTCGCTTAGATTACGTCTATATATGCAAATGATATAGTGTATCTGGAATTTCGAACTCAGGAACTATATATGAGGTATACACGCGAATTTCGGCAGTGGCGGCCTTGATTAATGAGTTTGCTTTTTTTACAAGGGTCTTTTTTTTTCTTGACGAATACGAATATTTATATATGCACGTTAAGAGTTACTCGTACTTTTTTTTGGAATGTGTTTTTTTTTCAGATTACCATGAAGCTGCTGCGTTATAAGTATCAGCGATCGCAGGCGAGATATACTTAATTATTCAATTTCAATTTAACACTTTGGAAAATCGTGATTAATTCAGTTTCTTTGAAGTGTTCATCACGCGATATTTTGACCATAAGATACAGATAAAAAAAACGAAAAATGTTGTATACGAAATTCGTGTGTTTGCTTTAAAAATATGTATGCTATAGGTATATACTACAAAGCAAAGAAATTGCCAAACCGCGCGGGAAAAATTCATGACCTGAAGGAAACGACGATTGCTATATTCTCAAGCATGATCGAAATCAGTTGAAGGAACGCCAGCGCAATCCGTTCTCATGTGGACATTACGTCAGTCATACGTCACGACTGATATCATATCTAACATTGTGATAATATCAAGTTTTCCGTTAGCTTTTCTTTTTCAGTAACATTCAAGGGAAGCTATAGCCTCTTGGACATTTCCCGTCATCGAGGCCAAGGGAGTATGTGTGTGTATGTGTGTGTGTGTGTGTGTGTGTGTGTGTGTGTGTGTGTGTGTGTGTGTGTGTGTGTGTGTGTGTGTGTGTGTGTGTGCGCGCGCGTGTGTGTGTGTGTGCGCGCGCTAGCTTATATACTTTCGAAATGCATTTGGTATTCTTCAAGCTCACCGACACTTGTCATTCGAGGCGCGGGCGATAGGTGATGAGAGCCCGAAAAAATTTTGGTGAATCCGTTCTCGGGTCGCCGCGATTGCGTCATTGAACTGAAAAAAAAACGTATTGTTTCACGAGGTGAATAGGGTCACCGAGCAATTTTAAGTCAATACACTTTCACTGGCTTTACGCGCTTATATTCTCATTCTGAACTGGTTTTAGTCGCATTAATTATTTTTTTTTTTTCGAGATGCACTTTGCAATGCGAACAGGACGGTACTGTTAGCGAGTAACGTAAAAAAAGAAATTTGAATCAATAATGGAAATGAAATTCATACGTTGATTAGCGTAATTGATAAGGAATGGCTGAAGCAAAAAAGAAAATTACTTTTTTGTGATAAATGCTATACGCTATTGAAAATTTGAAGAAAAAAATATCATTGCATTATACAAAACAAGTTTTGAGATAATGGCAATCAAAACATATAGTTTTACTTTAATTTCATTGCTTGCTTTTAACGATAGAAATTATATAACCGAATTTTCCGTGCTAAAATATGATTCATTGGTTCAAAGATCGCACCCGCAACTGATAAGGATTAGTTACTGGTTAAGAGTTGTGTATGTAATTCAAAATAGAGTTGTGTAATTCAAAATATACGCGAGTGTTTACGTCGCGTTGAACCACATTTTGCTGTGTATTTTCAGTAGTCGCTCCCAAAAAGTGTGATTCCCGTATACAAGACCTATTTATTATGCACGTTGCTGTTGTTGGGCAAGTTACGAAAGCATATTGACACAGTCGACTTTATTATAATGTTGTTGTCCAGTTATTTTTTGAGAAATATGAAGTGTCGGATTCGCCCCTCGTATGTAATTCTGCCATGTGTTAATTATTTTCGATTTCAATATTATTAAAACTTTATAGATCTTATTTGAAATAACATTTTACTATTGTATATTTAAATAACACAGTACGCTTCTAATATCTGACCCAATAATTAAATTACACAAAAAAATTAAATCAAGTGATGATAGAGCAATTGATTGATATTATGTATATTGAGTGTTGTCAGCAAACTATTAACGTTAACTTTTTTATCATAATTGTCTTACTAATAGCTTTTGATATAAAAACCGTCTTCTAAGATTTGTTTGTGACTACAAGGCAAAATAAAAAAAAGATATATCAATTTAAACACGGTTTGTTAACGGAGTATTAATTTTTTTTTTCTCCAAACGAGGAAATAAGTCTCGTTTATCTTTATTTTCTCACAAAGTTCTCACGTGTTTGACCTGCATCGCGATCAAACCTGTTGTTCGAATAAAAAATGTTGCAGATCCCAATGAAGAATGTTATTTAGTACTAACGCAAACGAGTTTAAATTTACGACTGCAATTATTATTACATAGTCGATATTATTCAAAAACCGTTTTTCAATACTAGCTTTCAATTTAAATTTAAAAAAAAACCAAAGAATACTGAATATCAAACGTATAAACGCTACTTACTTGTACCCAGCTAAAATATTGAGAAGCGTTGACTTTCCCGCTCCCGATGGTCCCAGTATTGCCGTCAACTCGCCGGACTTGAATTGTCCGCTGACACCTCTCAAAATCATCTTCGAACCTATGACAGAACGAGATAAAATCATTTGTTTAATGTTTGTTTTGAAAGTAAAAAAAACAGTGCGATACTTCATTCTTTTGTCCATAGCGAGGAAGAAAAATTCACAGAACTAGGTACTTGTCAAGTTTATAATTGAGTGTTGCGTAAAAACGGTGGTGATTTTCGGTTGCGCGCGTGTCAGCGATTTTAGGTTTGAAGAACGGTGATTAAGCTGATGTTTTTGCTGCCGACTGCGACACTTGAAAATTACCATTCGTGAGAGACTTCTGTTTGCGTTTTGATTTGAAATTTTTTCTTGTCACCGCCGATGGTTACGTTCGCTTAATTCGCTCACGTGTGCTTACACGATCCGAAGAACAATTTTATAGCTTTCGCAGTAACTTACGCATGAATATGCAACTCATCGAATTAAACATTTCTTGTAAGATACACTTTGATCTCGAACTTGCTAAGAATAGCATTGAATCTTTACTGAACTATGAATGAAAATTTTATTTGGTCAGTCAATTACCAACATTCAACAGCTGATGTTTGTAACTGTCGGTGAGAAATGTCTTTTAGAAGGAAATGTAGTCAAAAGTGACATTTTATAAAGCTAATATTGGCTCTTCGCGTATTCTCTGCTACTGTGTCAGAGCAGTGTATACAAATGTTATTATTTCAGTCAACTTTAAAAATACTGACAATGGATTACGTCTGAGCAACGTCAAAACAAATCCGGTGTTTGTCATTTTATTGAACTTGAAATTTTAAAAAAGAAGATATTTTATCTATCGAAATTTAATCCAATAAAAATAAGATTCTCAACATATACCGTAGTCTACGCAAAAACAGTCTGAAATCAAATGAAATTACGTTTTAAAAAAACACAAGGAACAGAACAAAAGAAGACGTGCTTGTCATCAAGATCCCTCAGGGAAAGTCCGCAACCTTTTGTTTCAGATTCTATTCTTACACGCTGTACACGCATGTGAAATGCAAAGTGTTATTCGGTCGCTGCTTTACAATAAAACGCTTCTCACAGACATCAGAATCTTTGAGTTGCAACAATTGTGTATTTGCATCTTACTACACAATATGTCACTTCAGTAGTATGAGGATAATTTTCAAAAATAATA
The DNA here is from genome assembly GCA_035047105.1 of Galeopsomyia nigrocyanea. Classification (NCBI taxonomy): domain Eukaryota; kingdom Metazoa; phylum Arthropoda; class Insecta; order Hymenoptera; family Eulophidae; genus Galeopsomyia; species Galeopsomyia nigrocyanea. The sequence goes on from JAWWMK010036208.1 coordinate 4,085, forward strand.
GTGCGACAATGAGTTTAGTAAAAAGCTGTGAGTTGTCCTTATTGCTGCATTAAAAAAATATCACACGCGATTAACATTATTTCGAGTTTTAAAAACGTAATTAAACGTTTATGACTAATAAAAGTGTTGATGTTTCGTACAATAATTCATTCTTCAACGTAACAAAAAAAAAAACAGATGAGTAATGGCATTTTACTTTTTGAGATTTTTTTGTATGTAATGCTCACAAGGAGAGTGTCACATCTCCAAGTCACCGATTCGCCTGTAACTTAGACTCTTTTCATACGTAGAAATATGTAGGAAGCCACATTCATTCGTCCTAACGCTCGATATTTGTATAGTTATAAGTTATTTTTGTCAAATCTATTAAAATGTGACTCTCTTGCAATGGAAGTAGATTGCAATCTATGCATTATATAGCTATCGTAATATTACCAAATGAAAGCTGAGATCAAATCCTTTCGAAACAAAACAAAAATTTGTTCAAAAAGATCAAACCGTTCCAAAATTATATGACATTAAAATCTCATAAGCTAATTAGCCACTTTACTGAAACAAAGCATTTTATTGAAGATTTCATATACAATTTTTAAAACGGTGTAACTTTGGAACGGTTTCATCTTTTTGAGCAAATTTTTTTTTCTATCGAAAAGATTTGATCTCAGCTTTCTTTTGGTAATGCTATTAAAACCCTGCAATACTTAGATTACAAGCTATTTCCATTGTAAGAGAGTCATATATTTTCCCAGATTTGACAAAAGTTGAAAAGAGATCCCAAAGTTACATGCGAATCGGTGACCCAGAGATGTGACACTTTCCTTGTCAGTGGAATTCTACTGGATAAAAAATATTATTCCACATACAAACCAAGAAGTTTGATTTGTTTTCTGAGTCAATTACATTTCCAGTTCACGTACTGAGAAAAAAATATCATTTAGATATATACTGCTTTCTGATAGTCAAATCAACAGATAAATGTTCGTCTCGAAAAAAATTGAAAAATATGCATGATTATGCAATTAAAATTCAGACAAAACGCTACATTGTTTCATTCAAATTGATTAAAAAATGATAAACTAATAAGTTATGCGCTACTTTTCTCCCGTCACATATGTAACATATATGCAAGCACGTATCCTTTGCTATTGCATTCAATACAATCTATTACAATTACCACGTTAATTCACAATATTAATCAAATTCAATCAGCATAAGATCCATTATCTCATACTCGCAACTCGTCGAAAAAAAAAAGCTCAAGCTCGACCGCGAAGAATCCTAGGCATTTGAATTATTCTCATACATAAGAGTATAGTGAGAGCAGCATTTGTTTCGTCTAGCATCGAGTAGCCGAGAACTTATACCGATCGAGGTCAACTCGTTACGCAGCATTGCACTTGAAATCAAGAGTCCAATTTTTTTTCGCTTCCTTCCAGTTTTTTTTCTTCTACAAATCCGCGAGAATGTTGCGTGTACCAATAGCGAAATTCCTTTGTATTTGCAAGTGGCGTGCGGCTGTTTGAATCAGTTCTATGAATCCATGTATAGCTTTTCAATTGATTCTGTTTTTTTTTGCTTTGATATGAGACCAATTTCGCTGTAAAAAAATTTTGTAGACGGTTTTTTTGGTCGTAGAGTGATATCATTTACTTACGACTCGTAAACATGTTTTCTCGAAGCATTAGAATAGTTTTTATCGATAATGTCTTCAATTTCCGTATAAGCAGATCTATTGATTTACGCCGAAACATTTAGACATTGAAAGAACAAAAGTAGGACGTTGTTTAACCAACTTTCGTTACTTCAAACTTTCTAGGTATAATAGGTAACACCATAAAGTTCTTATAAAGTATTGTTCGTCGGCAGCAGCTACTCAAGAAAGAAATGAAATATCGATTAAACGCTTAAAAAGCGATAGGATACGGAAAGCGATAATTATCGAAACGTTTCCTTTCGCAGGTTTTCATTTCTGCCAATCGGTCAACTTAGGTGTCAATGACAAGCAAATAAAATGATTGATTGAGTGGATAGAGTGAGATCAACGACGTTAATATAGTTTCTTCAAGTCGATTCATCCATAACGCACATTTCTTTTATCGGTAAACTTGCGAGTATATTGGTTTTTCCTGTCAAATTATAATGCCAAGCAAAACACGTGCTTCCACTCGTATGTTAATTCTACGTTTTTATGTTTTTTTTTAATCATTTTCGGATGGAAAAAACTGATGACGAATAAACAGAGTCGGTTGGGGGACAAAAAAGTCGTCGAAGAATAATGCTATGTAAAGTTGTGCTTTTCTTGTGAGTCCGTATAGACATGATAATGTTCCATAGCCGAATGCAAATGCCCATAGTATTTATTCAATTTAAAAAAGTTTAAATTAACTTATTACGTGGATGAAATCATAAATCTTCTGTGTCCGCAAAAGTTCGTGCGCGTGTAGTGATGTGATAGCATCTTGCAATTCCATGTTTTATTTTTTATTTATTTTTGTCAACTAGCGCTCATTTACAAACAACCAGAACAAGTTTTTAGCGGGTTACTTTATTAGTTTTTCAAATTTATGTAAATTGTCGACAAGAAAAAAAAAGTTATACCGAGTTTACGTGAGTAACAAAGTATGAAGTAGCACTAATTAATAAAATCACATTAGTATACTCTATTAAATTTAAAATGAACCAGTATTACAAATTTGCTTACGTATTTTCATCACTATTGACGTCATTGTAACATTTTGGAGAATTTATGCTGAGGGCTCAGTTGTATTTAACGTAGGTGGACCTAATTTGTGACTACTTTTCGCAAACAGCCATATCTTTTTACCATGATTGAATTTTTCATCGTGCGGAGCATCATTTTAAAGAAATTCGCCGTCGCACGATTTTTTTCATGAATGCTATAGCCCGATTTATCGCACTTTCAATGAAACTACATTTTTTTTTTTTTGCAAGAAGACAGTGGACCCAATTTGGAACTATTTGAGAAAAGGGCATTTTCACGTATCTGAATCATACGTGATAGGTATAAGTAAGTTACGACATCAATATTTTTGACTTTTCAAGTATTATAAGCTAATCAGCATGATCTGGCAATGTCACAGTTACGTATAAACATTAATTTTGAAACCTATAACAAAAATCGACATTTTATGATTGATAAATGGAATAAGTATATTTATTTTGACTAACTGTCAAGTTTTGTCTTTGACTATACACAGAAATTCATGGCAGTTTTATATTCAGATATGTTAGACTAACTTAAATGACATCATGCATATATTCATTAAATGGAAATTGGAAGAGCTGGAAAATTTGGCCGTCTGAGCACAGAACGGCCTCTGCAAAACAGATTTCGTCTTCGGAGATGATTTGAACATATGGAACTTTCATTATTTTATAGTACGATTTATAGTACGAACGTAATATGGCCACAGCTATAGCACGCGTAAACTCAAAATCCGAGAAATAGTCCCAAATTGGGTCTACCTACCTTGCGTATTCAGTACATTTAACTTTTTTTATACAATAATGTTGTTCGTATATCTTTAAAACATTATAAACGTATAATAGCAGATTACACGCACCGTTCGCAATTTCATATGTCGCATCGCAATGTAAATTGTATGTTGCGCGAAGCAAATCAAATTCTTCGCTATCAATGACAAGCATTTTAAAGTCCAGTTTTACCGCTATCCTATAGAATTTAGTGAATCTTCCATAATGCGACATTCAAAGCAGTTAATCAAAGTCACAACTCGGCGAATTTGAAAAACGACAGCGATTATGTATACACACAAACAACCAATCATACCAAAAAATAGACTTCATCATTCTAAAGTCTCCTATCTACGCGTAATTCTCTTAATGAAAGAGTTTACATAGCCTCACAAAAGATGCAACTAAGCGTCGTGGCTAATAATTATCGCAATCTTCCATCGAGCGAGAGGATGATTCAGTCGATCGTTGAATGCACTCGAAAAACAGAAATGACAAAGAGGAAAACTGATAAAAGCTGAAATTCGCGTGCCGCGACGATTTACCGATAGAAAAATGGATCGAGGCATTCGTTTTCGCAAATGCTTGTGACATACAATCGAGATATGACACTAGATCAAGGGTAAAACAACAACAAGGAAGCTCATTAGATTTTTCCCCAATTGTATTGTGAACGACGTAAAAATGTATAGATGGCATATGGCATGAATAATTAGATTATGATGACAAGTATGTTTCAATGAACTAGTTTGTAACATGAGAAAATCGGATGAGACTGGACTTTTCGATTTGAGGAAGCGCAAAAAGGGAAAGTACGATCTGGTTTTACAAGTGCTGCAGAGGATTTTTAATCATAAACTTGACATTGACACTGAGAAGTTGTTCTGTTATAAAGCATTCACTGACGGTCTCCGTGAAAACCCTTCAAGTTGAATTATACGCAATTCTAAATTTTTTCGATATTTCATTTCCGGAATTCACCTCATGTTACTTTTTGATTTTTTGATTTTTGAGTCCTTCAACTCCACAAGAACAATAATTGATGAGATCGAATTTGGGGATTAAGGTTATCCGCGTAAAAATAGAAAAATAAATGAGTTACCGAATTTTATGACAGCAAATGGTTTTATCCCGATGGTCACTAAACTTATTTACTGAATTTTTAAATCTGCTTGAACGAAAATTTTTTTCCCCGTACTAAAATGAATTTACAAAACGAATGACCTTACTGATGTTGACGCAAGATCGATCAATCAAAATTTAGCAGATGTCTACCGTGTAGCGCTAATTTGCAAAATTTTGCAATCAAAATATTACACTAGAAGCATTCTTTCGATATTAATTTTAACTTTGACACAGCTTGCAAAATGATTTACTATGCCTAAATATTGAAAAACATCAAAAATTCACAGGTGTCGCAGATTTAACTGGCAGTAATATTTCTGAATATTCAATTTTCGAACAATCACACGACAATTGATCGAATATTACGATAACACTGCAATATTGGTTTTTTTAAAATCTTATCAACGTAGTTTACAGTAAGTTTTCACAAGATTATACTAGATAAAAATAAGCTTGCTAATTTTTTTAGCACACTAATCGATAACAATAACGCTTCAATCTATATAAGTACAACCTTCGAGACTGAAATAATCTCATAAGAACGAAGTCATTGAACTCGTGAATTTTAGCACATTCGCCGAAGAGCAGCCGGTTCGAAAAGCATCATCAAAAGGAAAGAGAAAGAAAAAAAGAAATGACATGAAATGGTCATCCAGCAATGTGAGGAAAGGCAGCAGATACACGGAGAGAAAAATCAGCCTTTTTTAGTAGGCGATTCTGTCACACTAAAACAGCGGGGTTCAGTAACGCTTAATTAGTATGGATTTTGTACGTTTATAGCAGTAGCCGTAAGCGAACAAATAAAGCTGGACAATTCATACTATAATACCGCGCATAACCTACTAAAATTGTGTAAGCTGAACGCCACGCTATTTTCCTTAGAATCCCTAGCCAAAACGGCATGAGCTCTGCGGAGCGCCTGATTGACGAGTCATCAATTGGTAAATTAATAATCGGATGAGAATAGTTTTTAAAAAATACCATCGTGTTCCTAAATAAAAATAAAAGACAGTTTGTATTTCTAGTTTTTTTTCATAAAATGTTTTCTTTCTGAAATAAAAAATAAAAATATAATAATTTAAACTCGCTCTAATTTTCTTAAATTTGATCTAAACGCTTTGAAATTCTTTTTGCAACTGCATTATCCCTAGCGATGGTGATGGGTGCATTAAAAATTCAATATTTAATAATCGCAATTAATTATTTAATTCCAAATTAGCGTTACACGATTTTCCAGTTTATGTCATTTTGACGACAAAAAGTATGCAGGGGAACGTAAGCTACGAAAAACTTCCTGCGACGCACCGTTTGATAAACAATCGAACAAGTTTTTTTGATAGTTTCAGATCTATTTAATGAAAATTGACAGATACAGCGTTTTAAACAAAATAGCGCGCTGCCGCGGATGCCTCGGGTGAACGGATCATGGTGCGGGAGCGTGCTATTTTATTTAAAACTCTGTATCTCTCTCAATTTTCGTTAAATAGATCTGAAACGCTCAGGAAAACTTGTTCGATTATTGATCAAAAAATGTTTCGCTGGAAGTTTTTGGTAGCTTAAACTTTCCTGCATACTTTGTGTCGCCAAAGTTATATAAACTCTGAAATCGCGTAACGTTAATTTGCAATTAAATGATTAATTGCCATTATTAAAACTTGAATGTTTAATTCACCCATCACTATTGCTAGGCTAAAACGCAGTTTTAAAAAAATTTCAAAGTGTTTCGATCAAATTCAGCAAAGTTAGAGCGAGTTACATTCGAAAAAATCATTGCTGCTTGAAAACAATTTACGAAAAACGTTTAACATTTTACAAAAAAACTACAAATTCCTAACCTTTATTTTGACTTGGGAACACGATAGTATTTTTTAAAAATCATCTTCCTCCGATTGTTAAATTACAAATTGATGACTCATCGTCAAGTCGGACGTCTCACACTATTGCGCGCGAAAATGGACAAGAGTCAGGAGCGGAGACACATTCATGCCATTTTGGCTAGGCGCTTCTACAAAAACAGTTTAGAAAGGCGCTAACGATTTTGGTTTGATTACGCTGCTTTATTCGTAAGAATCACTTACACTATTAGCATAACGTTTTTACTTTTATAGAGTAGAAAGGGCTCATGCTATTTTCGTGTGATTGCCAACGATTTTAGTTATAAATTCAATGGCTTATTAGTGTGGAAAAATTACACGCTGTTATAGCCAGGCAGTTACAAACCAAAAAGTTCTGATTTTTCTCTCCGTGTAGGTTTGTTAAACTTACCTTTTCTGCCAGTAGGTACTGTATAGGTGAGATCGTTGAATTCGATATTGACAGCTGGCATTTTGGCGATATGTGGCATTAGGATAGTTCGACCGTTCGCCGGCTCCTTCCTCGTTACTATTTCGTTCTCCATGACTGCTGCTGCTGCTGCTGATGTTGCTGCTACTCCGTCGATTTAACATACACATACACATCCACACCCGAGTGATTGAACTCAAGCGGTGACGTCGTCTCGCATCTCTTGTTCTCTCGAGCAGCTGCTAACAGGCAGCGAGGATACGAGAAATCGTAAATGTCAAAGCCAACTTTTAGATTATACGAATAACACGCTCGTTCAACCAACCCATTTCTTTTCTCGCTAACTCTCGCGGCAGGCTCGTTTCTTTCGCGCGAATAACGCACATCTATTGTTTTTTTTTTTTTTTGTAGATACCGCGATCTGCATCTCTATTCGACAACCTTTTGGTTTAAAATCGACCAGCGTGATATAATGCATCGGGGGAGACGGTGCACCAAACGAGCGAACCGATTGCGCGCGATAAGAAAACCGTTGATCCACGGTGATCGCAAGGTCAAGGCGGAAGCAAATTGAATAACGTAGGCACTGAGTATGATTTACGCTGCGTCGCTCGAGTTTTATAATGTACAAAGTTTCGTTATACTCTCGCGAGCGTCGAGAGTGCGTCGCGCTACGGAGTTGATAAAGAAGTGGCGCATTTTTTGTCGACTTATCGCACAAATAGGCCAGTGGCACGTGTGTAATCAGTACTTAAATTGATGTGTTTCGTCTCTCCCTCTCTCTCTCTCTGCGCTTGGTATCATCCGTACATAAAGTAGGCTGTACGCCAACAATGGTGTAATGGTCAACGAAAGCATAATCGAGCATCTGATTTACGAGCTCAGAGCTTTTTCTCCGTAAACAAAGAGATTATTTGTTGGTTCGTCGATATTTTTGTTTTCATTACACGACGCGCGTATTACATTGGCATATAGCGAAAAGAAGTAAATATCAGTGTCCAAAGTTCAGCGTATGCGGATGGCTGAGTAGGCCAGTCGATAAAAAAGTCGCTAATTAGCAGATAAATAGAACTCAAGCGGAAAGACTGTTGACATTCAATTTAATTGATAACGCGGATTGATAATCGCAATTGCGAGTATATAGAGGTTATTTATCGAACAATGGAGGAGAGTGTCGAGTGCGCGGGTTTCGTCGAACTTGTATAACATTCCGAACGGAACAATGTGTATATGTGTGCTTTTCGCGAAAATCATTTTCGTTCCGAAAGCTTTCTCCGGAGTGAATTTGAAGTTTATGTACGGGAAAGCGGAGCGAATTCAATGAAAAACATCGTCGAACAATAGTACACGGACTTTGGATGAAATTCTTTTGTTTCTGCAAAAACGCACCGCGACAACGTGTGATATTACTCGACGCTGCACTTTGGGTTCAAGAACCATAAAGCGAGCGCGTCGCAGACATGCGTTTATTATGACACATTATTTTTCAATGCGTGGACTTCGATACATATATATATAAAGCACGAGAGCACAGCATGTCATAAATAATGCGAGCGAACTTTTAAGTCATTACAGCATTCTTTCCGCAAAAATTTTCACGTGCTCAATAACGTCACGCTTTGAAAAATATTGATAAATGAAAGGTACCCGGTTGAGAAAAAACACGTGTGTTTTGATCAACGGGACACGTGTTGTTTTGTGTCAAAAAAGACACGTGTCCCCGATCAACGATATCTTATGATTTTAATGATAAA
>JAWWMK010036219.1:0-12739 GCA_035047105.1 Galeopsomyia nigrocyanea
AGCTATTTTTCTATGATGTGGGCACATTTTTTTTTCGATTCTACACACCAAATAGTTTGTAAAAATGGCTTCCGTTAATGCGTGCCCCTAATATGAAAATTTGGACAAACGGTGCCGAATTATGGCAGTTTTTTTGTGGAATTGCTCATATATATCCAACCTTTTTCTTTTAATACACGGTAAACCAAAAAAAAAAGACACTTTAAAACACGCGTGTGAAAAACAATCTCTCGGTAGCCGTTTTATATATATACGCGAGAAGCTCTGTAACTCGCTCCCTATTCATCTCCTCGGCAAATCGTGCTATCTATCTCTCTCTTGTATGTGTACATGTGTGCGTGTGTGTGTGTGTGTGTGTGTGTGTGTGTGTGTGTGTGTATGTGTGTGTGTGTGCAAGTAGCAAGCATCTAACGCTAGATACCTGAGAGCGCGTTTCATCCGGATTGGATACTTACGGGACGTGGAATTTCCCTTTTCAATTTTGTTCTCCTTTCTTCTTCTTCTTTTTTCTATCGCAAGCGTCGTTTAGCTGCAACAGCAGCAACAAGCCCATGACTTCGAGGCTCGTGATTTTTTATAGAGCTTCAAGAATATAAGGCGCAAGACGTCGCGTCGTGATATAAAAAAAAGGGAAAAAGGAGAAAGATGAGAAAGTTGATGGGGCGTTCACCTATAGCGACTTGTATATGAGATTGCGGCAGTGTGTATAGGTACTTGACATTATAGTTTTTAATGGTCCCGTTGCTCGTTTTAATATCGCTGATTAAAAGTGCAGAATTATTTATAATCCTACTAATAGCTATGAATTCTTCCTATATTCGAACATTTAATGAGATATAAAGAGATATTCTCTCGGATATTCTAGTCAATGTCAAAATTCATTTCATTTCCCTTCGGACAGAAATACCTTGACGACCGTAACGTTAAATTATGCACACTAACTGCTGCTGCTGTGCGAGTCGTAGTCGATTGAAAGCTCTTCCTCGGTATAATTATTTTTATGACTGATAAGCAAACGCAACTCGCTTATAAACGTTACCAGAACCGCATCGTCCTCTTTGTTATACCCAAGTGTATAAATATTCACATATAAAGATTGACAGCCAGACAAAGAGTTAGGAATACACTTTCAGAATTATTTACTATACAGGTTAATTGGATGCAAAAAAACATTTGCAACAAAAAAAGACAAGCGATACAAGCTCCACACATTATCGCCTCTAAGCACGCAAAAACAAAAGAAAGTAAACAAATAAAAGATTCACACTTCACGCAACATCCTAACAGCATAACCACACGCAAACCTGTGTTTGTACACGTATGTTTTTCACGGCTTTCAACATCGTGACGGTCACACCGCGACGCAAGCCAGCAGGGGGTCCCAACCGAAGCGAAGCGAGGCGGCGCGTGTGCCGGAAAAATCATTGTAAAAGCTCGACGTTGAAGCAAGATAAGAGCTCTCGGCGCGCACGGTTTTCGTTCCCGATAAAGTCTATGTGTGTGTGTGTGTGGGTGTTGCTCGCACACGTGTGACGACAAGTTGGAAAAGAGGGGCAAAACCCCGCGTGTGTGTGTGTGTGTGCTGCCGCGACGATAAAGTTTTGCGGATGCGAGGTATCCGGTAATTTCGCATTGTTGCCACGACGGGCGGTGAATGGGCGCAGGCAAGTAGAACCTTTCGTGTGCCTCGCGACGGCGCGCCGACGTAAATAATGAGAAACGAATCGCCGGGAAAAAGAAGAGAGAGAGAGAGAGAGAAAGAAAAAAACGAAGCGGGACACTGTACTACTACAACACTACACTGTATTATTAACCGTAAAAACAGTGTAGATCGGAATAATACGCGGACAATTATTCGGAGATACATACATACCTATATATGGGATAAACCAGTCGGCCGTGTAAAATTGTGTTTGATGTCGAATGATTATTTCGATTGGAATATTTCACGCGCCCATTTCCGGTGAACTTTCTATTGGAGAACGAGAAAAAAAGGAATTTAGGTTGACGATGCGAGAATGAATGAACGAGGAAGCTATTAAAAAAAAACGCGTACCATTATCGCATCGATCGATTGCTGCAATGAATATTCATCTATTTTTCAAAACAAATATTGATACGTGATTTTATTATTACGCGATTAATTCAATTCGAAATTTAAATTATGATGTATTTCTGTTACAGGTGAGTTTCACATGATATTACATTATTAATGCGGAATAAGGTTGCGTAAGTATAAAATTACAATTAAATTTAAAATTATGTTTCGCGAGGTTCCAATTCACTCTGACTGACTTTAATCATCAATATCTAGAGAGCTCTTTGAAAAAAAAAACGCAATCATTCGCCAAAGTGTATTAAAATCGAATTCATATTAAAAATTTTAAATAAAGTCTGTGCAAAAGCGAAATGGAGTCGAGATTCTATTTAAACATGATATTTCATTAAAATGAACCGAAACCTCAGTATATAAATCCACGCAGCCTTCAGTACAAATTACAGGTATTTTAGCGGTAGTGAAATTTACCTGGTAAAAGAAGAGAGGGAGAGAAAGAAAAAAATGCAAAAGAGACCAGCGAAAAAAAGAGAGAGAGACACACAGGAATAAATAGAGAGCACGCGCGAGACAAGAACCGGCAAAGGGTAAAACTATCTCAAAGAGAATTAAAGAGTCCGCGCGCGAGTGAAAGCGAAATCCTAGGCTTGTCGTGATTTCACCTCTTTCTCTCTCTCTCTCTCTCTCTCTCTCTCTGTCTCTTGGGGTGATTTCTCTTCAAACGCAAGCGAGCATGCCACTCTGCCTGTGTGTGTGTGTGCGTATGAGCGAGCACAAGTGGAGAAAAATAGGAACGTTGGAATAGAGAACTTTGAATAATCGTCGTTGGAATTGCTAGTTCATTCGTTTTTTTTTTTACCACGAGGGGATTCTCTCTTCTCCTATATAATGGTTTTTATTTCCTTTCATTTTCAGGTGAGCAATCGAACGTGCGCCCTCGCGCGCTCGTTCTGTAGCCATCAGATAGACGATTTATTGTGATTGCGCGGTTGGAAAAAAAAAAAAAGATTTTATAGTTTTTCTCTCTCTCTCTCTCTCTCTCTCTCTCTCTGTCATTTTCATCGTTCGGACGATTCATTGAACTTTAAAACTCATTAAGCGCGACCCCTTTTGGTACGTTGTAATATTAGTAACGCTTCGATGAGCGTTAGTTGATTTAATCTTTTGGGGAGAAAAACAATACCATTTTTTGCTAACTGTCGACGTGCATTGAATAATATTTTGAAATAAACTTTCGATTTTGTGTGCAGATTTGCAAGTTTGTGTTCGGTGAGCGTTTCCTATCTATCAATTTACTAGAAGGCGAGTCTTTAAATTAAATTCACTTTTCAAGTTTTGACAATCATAAATTACGTCGTCTCTCTCTCTCTCTCTCACTCTGCAAACTTTTTAGTACAGCATTTACAGTGCTTTACAATATAACATTGTCAAGCATCGTTTAACCTCGCTGCGACTCACGGTAACTTTAATACTGTGTGGTTATGCACGCGAGAGGAAGTTATAGGTATTCAGTGGAGTAATGTATATTCCTCGTGTAGTTTGTTTCGAGCAATGGAAAAATTTGAAAACAGCCATAATGAAATACCGCATCGTATTTATAGATAAAACGTTTCCAAAATATCATCCGTACGAAAATGAAGGGCCTAGAGGAAAAAGAGGGTTGTTACTTTGAAAATGCGTCGATTTTTTTGATCGAATGGTTTCTAGAATTAAAGTATTATGTATTTATTGAATAATGACAATGATCTATAAACTTTTTAGGAGTGAAAACAAAGACAATAAAGTAATAATTTTTCAATTAGAAGAAAAAACTTTTCATCAATCATTGTCCTGTAAACCCTTCGAATATAAATCAATATCACAAGATTTTGATAATAATCGTCAACATTAATAAGCATATTACAATCGACCGAACATAAGATTTTTTTTCCAACAAATAGATATATAATATATTCGTTAAACGCCCGCAAAGCTTACACAATGTCCGCAAAAAAAAGCGACGAAAAAAAAAGAATTACCTTATTTAATCACAGTCTGAAATTAATCGAAAGCGCCATCAGCGCTCGATAGACGACGATGACGACGACGTCGACGCGGCTGGCGCGACAAGGCACCAAGGGAGCGAACGAGTATATATAGTGCATGTTAGTGCGTATAGCGGATCGCGCACCCGCATGAGGTCATTTGCTGGGCGCGCAATTACGGCTGCGCGTCGATTCGCTCTCGTCGGACACGCGTTCACTCCTCGCGGAAGCGCTAGGTTATTTATCAGCACCCCTATTGAATGAACGAGCAACGAAAAAAAAAAGAAAAACACAAGAGAGCGAGAGAAAAAAGCTGCGCTTGTCGAGGAAGTAACAAAAAAAAATGCGCAAGCGTAAGCCGCACGTTATTTACTTTTGGCTTACACGCCAGAGAGAGAGAGAGAGAGAGTGTGTCGAGGGAAGTTTGAAAACCAGGTCGCCGTTTTTACCCTACGCGTGCGAAATTTCTCCGGAGGGGGTGTGTGTAGTGTGCGCGATTAAATTGTCGAAAGCGTGGCTTTTTTTTTGTTGCTGTTGGTCGAGCCGAAGTTACGCGCGGAATTTTTATTTTCTAGCCAAAAAAAAAAAAAGCGCGGAATCGCGCTGACGCGTGCGCATGTTATATGCATGTTACGTCGATTGCGCGCTTTATGCGTTCTTTCTTTTTTACGATCAGCGATTGAATTTGCCACGTCAGATATGTATTATTCAGATATACTGCGTTTTAAACTCGGCGAGCTGAAAGCTATGAGTTGTTGAGTGGCAAAATATTATACTATTGCAATTTTTACGTGTTGTAAGAATTTTGAGCGTATAAAGTAGAGTGCGTCTTGTGTATGTTGAAATTCGCGATATTATATGTATCGTTTTCGATACGATATTTCGAGAAAACGTGGGCTATATTACAAAAATAAATATTATATTGCATGGGATGTCTGACACTGTTGATGAATAATAAATCTAATATGAACAATCATAAATCTTACGAAATTTCAAACTTCCTCGCGCGAAACATTTCTGTATTGTAATTACGTCAACCTTTCAAATATTTGACTTTCATTTCTCAGCTTTTCAATCTTTCGGCACAAACAAGAATTTTAATTAATTTTATCGTCGAGTTTACCCCTACGTATAATGAATGTGAGGAAATAATGGATTTACCCCTACGTATAATTAACGAAAGGAGAAAATGGATTTAATTAACGAAACGTGGATGTTGACTTGTATGGAAAAAAATTATTTTGAGATTCAGAAAAACTATCTATTTAATTTTTTTTTTTAATATTTCCGGTTTTTTTAATTTGTTGGATATTTAAGAACAACATTATCAAATGAAACATAATGAAAAATCCAAAGAAATTGTATATTTCAATCGTATTTCGTGCAATTACTATTACATTTACGATAAAAAAAACTTAAAATACTTAACTGGTAATAAAATCCCGCATTATTTTCAAACTCTAACAAAAATCAAGCAAAAAGAAAAAAAATAGAGAAGTAACTGAGAGGTCGCAAGCGGAGTATACGAAGTATCGCAGAGGGAGGCGCATATGCATTTTAGATAATGGAGTATAGTGAGAGTAAGGGAAGGGAGAGAAAAGGCCGAGGCCGCGAATTAATTATGCATGATTACGAGTTTTTTATATTCCTGAATTGCAAATGGGAGCCCGCAGACGGAGTTGGAGCGCGAGGGGGCGGATGGGGCTCTACGATCGAAAAGTTCGAAAACGAGGTGTTAATTGCCACGCCAGATGCCGCTTATTAATTCATGGGCGTGAAAATTCAGGGGTCGCCACGATCACAATTTTCGCAGCCAAGGTAAATAGAGGAGCTCACGCGATAAGCCCTCTTCTCCCTTTACGTTTACTAATTGATTGGATAATGGACGCTCGTGGGTGCGAGCGCGTGTGTGGCGAAAGGGTCGACGACAACGCATTGATCAAATTAGTGGACTTTCGATTTGCCTTGTGTCATTGATGTATATCGGCCCAACACCTGCGACGTTTATAGTTTCGTTTAACATTTCCACGGGCTTCGATTTCACGTGTATACCCTATATATTCGATGGTGAAAAGTTTTGGAATTTCGAGCGAAGCTATTTCGACAAAAGCCATAAGCAATTCTAGCTCGATATTGCCGCAACAATTCAATTGTAACGAACGAGCGTGCATTTTGTAATTGTAACTCGACCCGTTAACAATTCGTTCGACAATTATACATTGCATATACTCCGTCATGCGTCGATATTTCATTTAGCTGGGGCTTGTCAATTTTTGACTTTTTCTCTCTCTCTCTCGCAATCTACGTTTGATGTTATATCGTTTTCGCGTTCCACAGCAAAATGCTATAGCATATCAGATTTCGTTTATTCAAATACTGATGAGAACTCAATGACATAACGACGCCGTTTGTACATTTATATATTTAAATTTAAATGCACGCGAGTGTGTCCTTCAGCCGCGCTGACGTCAAATATATATCGAATACTAATATATGACATTTCGCGAACGTATACGTTATCAGCAGATTATACAAACTGATGAAATTGTCGATCTATCGATCGATATTGTAAAGTTTTCGTAAATAAAACTTTTGACGCATAAGCGTTGCAGTTTTCCAGATAAACTTTTGGAATTTGACGCGTGACAGAATTATCAAAGTGAAGGAGCAGTTATTGAAAGTTAACCGATACTTTTCGAAGTTTTTAAATTGAGTAATGTATTATTTTAGGGAAGTTTTCGACGTAACAAAGTTCAATTTTTTAGAAATAAACAAAAAATAATAATTTTCAATCAATCAAATTTCGTTCTCTACAATACTTTTTGCTTTATTTGGCTTTACCGTGTATCAAAAATAAATAACACTGTTATAAAGACAAAACTGTTCGAATTTTTCAGAAAATATCATAGCGACGTATCGTACAAAAAGCGCGAAGCTGAAATAAAAAATTCGAGATTACACCACGTGAAATAATGCAGTTACCGGTGTCAACTCAATTAACTCGCACGAGAGCATGGCAAACGTACGTAAATGTGTACACGTTGCAAAGAGAGACGAGAGAGAGAGAGAGAGAGAGAGAGAGAGAGAGAAAACAAAAGACAAGGCAATTCAAAAAGGCGGCACGGTAAAACTGCGAGTTCGTCCTTTTTTTCCCCATCCCGCCCAGCGAGACGGTGGCACGTTTCGTCGTCGTCGGGGTGCACGCAAAAGAAAGAAGGCGAACAAAAAAAAGGAGAGAGAGAGAGAGAGAGAAGGATACGACACGCGCGAATATCGCATTGCGATCGCGAACTCAAGCCTCCCCCTTCATCGAAGAGTTGCAACGTCGCCTTGGGGGGGTTGAGTAACTTGAGGCGAACAGACGAACTTTCTCTTTCGCTTTGCTTCTCTTTCTTTTTTTTTCTCTCTCAACTTTCTTTTCCTAATTTCGAAGTGTGCACCGTTGGCTCGCATTTCACGACCATTTTACTGATATTATTCTACACTTTTAATCAATTTCGGTCACACTTAAATAATTCAATTATCCTTTACGTACTAAATTTCTATGAAATAATCAATCACTAATAATTCACGCAATATATATATCGCAGTAAGCAGACGCTTAAATCCGCTCAAACAAAAAAAAATTCTCAATCGATTTATATCTCATTATATTTAAATGGAGATCGAGAAGAAAAAAAAGGCATCTCTCCAACGCAAGACAGACTCCGGCGCGCGTTCTATCACACTTTATTAACATATTATGCACACAGCGCTGGTGTGTGCGCGCATCTGCATGCAAAGTGCTACAACATACATCGTCGAAGTTGATCTCATCTGTGCGTCGCCCGAAGCTATCGAAAAAAAAAAAAAAGTTCGAGCTCGCAGGTATATCGGCTGTAATATACACGGGCGCGCGATTTGTTTCGCGTGTCACGGACTAAACGCACTTGAGGGAGCATTAGAAAATATATTCGCTCGATTTATGTTTTTGTATAATATTTAAAGTTAAAAAGTATACCTCCGGAGAGTTGCGAGCTGCTTCTCTCGATATAGAGACGAGCCCCGAGGCTTCTGTACACCGAACTCCCACCCCCTTATTTTACTCATGTTTTTTTGCTGTGTGCGTATGTATATGCCTGTTTCATTTTTTTATTTTTATTCATAATACGTAAATGTGCTATATACGAAACAATGACTCCCCCGAGTAGACTTCTGTTTATGGGTTACATATATGTACTTGATATACGCGATAATACGTCAAACGTTTCTGACGCGTGTACTAACGCCGAGGTGAAAAAAAATATGAGCTGTGATTATTTATTATCAGAAAAGGGGGATCGAGATGTTGCGCGGTTTTTTTTCTTGTTTTTGATGGGTGATAAGCATCACATTTTTAGCATCGACATAAGATTCTGTCCCCTCAGTACATTATGCAAGCACATCTGTATACATTAATGCTCTTAAAATATATCAATAGAACTATAACCGCATTACATGCGATAAATGTGACATTACGTTTGAAAAGAACGGCAGTCAGCGGATAACACGAGCTTTTATACGCCGCGCTCGCGAGTCACTTTTCTCAACCCTTAACAAGCCGAATAATGAACGTAGCTGCGGTCCGTATTGAGAAATTGAAATGTAAAGTTGCGTTAAGAAGCTTAAAAGCCGATTGTGGTTGAGAAAACTTAAAACCGGCGAGTCGGCAATACGAGGGTCACTAATACCTTTCATTTTCAACGTCGCTCGAAGTAGAGGAGAGAGAGAGAGAGAAAAAGAGTTCGTTGTATCACAGTGTTATCCACGTCAATTACAAAGTTATTTCGAGAAATGAATTACTCTCTCGCGAGCGATTTTACATTCTCGTCGTTCGACATTTCTCTCTCTCTTTTATTTTTATACCTTCGACGTGCTCGCGGCTCATTCTATTCCGCTGAGTTTCATCCAATTAGAGGTCGTTACACCATTTTACAAGAAACGCAAGCTGCCTGCTCGTACTGCTGCTACTGCTGCTACGACTAAAGCAATTAGTGGCTTTTTCATTGTAAAACCACAAAACGACGATTTGCTAAATTGGAAACAATTTTTCGCCCGTTCTATACTGTGTCGTGAGCATAAGCTCATTACGTATACCGTAAACTTCTTCTTCTCTTTTTCTTTTCATTAAGCGCGTATAATAGTCGACTAATTGATCGGTCAAACTGTAAGTCACGACGAAAGCTAATCCCCCTCAATCGTGAAAAAGAAAGAAACGGATATCAAACGTCTAATCCTCACCTTCGTATATGTAGGTACTTTCGAGGAGTATCGCGTATATAATCCACACAATGACACATCACTCCTACATCCCCCCTTTTCGCGTATATATATATGTATATATATAGTCGTCACTCGAAACCAAGAAAGCTCGTCGTATCAGGTGCAGCGTAAGCAAAATTTTACTCAAAAGCCATTTATATATAGCTCATTGTGCTATTACCACGACGACGATGCTGTCCAAGACACCCTTCGGTTAATAACGTATAGATATAGTGGCTCGCGTAAATTGCGTTTAGGCGGACACTACACTACCACTCCCTTCGTCGCCGCCGACCGCAAGCTTTTGTCTATTATATTTTTCAGACGAGCTTTTGACTTACGAGCGCGACGTATTGTCTTTGTTTTGCGTAATATGTGTCGGTGAGATGTTTGCTGCAAGAGACACTTTTGCGATATAAGACGCACGAAGATGAAGTTAAAATATCTTTTTCTTTGAATTATAGAACGATGCTTTTCCAAGTGGATATTGTTGAATGAATAAAGCATTCATTTCCGTAACCGTATTATCCATTTAAAAATTTCCTTTAATACAGCCAAGTTAAAAGTGCATTTATTTTCAACATCCGTCCGACCTATATAATTCTTCGAAAATAAATGTACGCTCGGAGCAATCCATTTCTGCGACGTAACATGTAAATACAACTCAACGTGCAATGTGCTATCGTCGCTCGCAAGGTAAATATCGCCGACGATAATAAATAACTGCAACGGAGAATCATAGCTTCTCATTGTAAGTGGTCGCTCTTAAGCCGCAAGCCAAATTTACGCCTAATCCGCGCGCGCCCAGCTGTCTTAGCTCCATAATTCGTAGCTCGGTACATTAACCCAGCCGAGCATAATTTTGACAGCTACTGTATTATCTAGTTGAGAGAAGCCCCTTTTGGTCGGACAATGGGTGGATAGGAGGCCTGTGAACTTTATATATGTATATACGAGGAAAAGAAAAGAAAAATGAAACTTGCTGTGGGATCAATTGATAAACTTTTAAGTCTTCGGCGTGTGAAACAGGCGCGTCAGGTCGATTGACTTGAAGTTGAAATTCGTTGTTTTCAATTGGTTTTGACGTGGTGGTATTAGCAGAAAAAAAGCTAATGGATAGTTTATTCAAGTTTATTCGAAGATTCGACAGTTTTGAGAAACTGTCGAACAATTTTAGATCACTCGGTCAGTTTAAATATTCAAATTTTTCATTCAAACGTCGACGACAAACTATAATAACTCTATAAACTCTGCACTAGCAATGATAGGTAAAAAAAAAGAGTCCAGCGGAATAATTGACAACGTCGACGTAATATATGTATATAGTACGTCAGGCAGGCAGGCAGGCAGTCTCTCATCGCTCCTCCGCGCGAATGGTGAAAGTGCGGAATCCCGCATTCGCTTGAGCTACTGCAGTGTCGGTCGATGTGCTATGCTGCTTGTGTCGGGGCTTCTGCGTCGCGTCGTCGCTGCCGGAGAGAGAGAGAGAGAGAGAGAGAGAGAGAGGAGGAGGAGGCTATAATACCTACTTCGACGTTGGTGGATGCGAGAAGAGGGAGGGTATATACGCCGCGCGCGCGCGAATCCACTGAAAAGAGACACCGATGCGCCTCTCTATATATACTACTACTACTAGTGCTGCATGCTGCTGCTGCTGCTGCTGCTACTGCCAACGCTTTCGATGGGGACGCGAGGAAAAATTCATTAAATTCGACATTTGAGCGCGATACGACCATGCTCTCCTCGAGCCTCGCAGAATCGTCTTTCTTTCGCACCGATGTGTTTTTACCCTCCTAGACTTCTTTTTTTTTTCTGCTTGTGACACGGTTGACAGGGTGGATATATCTGATGTATTAACGTTTTGCGAGATATTCGTCGATTTCGTTTGAAAATTATTCTTGATAAATTATTTATCGTTTGGTTTTTCTTAGATGGCAGTAGTTTCATGGAAACCGAGTTTTAATTAAAAAGGAGTTCGTTGACCCTTTTTTCTGACACGGAAGATACGAAATTATATCAGATCAATATAAGAACTTCGGATAAGTGGACGCGAAAGTTGAAGAATTGCAGAAATACAACTGACGGATATGGATTTTTATACGGGATTCTATATATTCAATGAACAAGGAGGAAATGTGATTTCAATTCTCGATATTGTTAATCGAGCTTTTCTCGAGTTACAATTATCTCAATATATGACTGCTCTTACAAGTCTGCAAAGTGTGGCCAAGTAATATAATTAATGAACAATCAACTGCTATATCGCGATTGAAGTTTACAATCATGTCGCAATGATAAATAATTGATCAATAATAAAAGACATTGATGCGAATGATATATTCACAATGTTTGGCTGATCGAAATTTCCATAATTAATTATCAATTGTATAATGAAGGCTTCGAGCGGTATAATTGTAGAATAACTGATGGGTCCATAATATTATTAAACATTCATAGGTAAATGGTTCTCAAATAAAGACTTTATCAAAGCAGACATTCGCGTTATATTAAGTATCGCTTTTTTCTCACTCTTTCGTGTCAACTCAGCCTCCTTCGAATACACTTGATGAAACTTCTTATCGTTGACGGTCAATATTAAAAAAAAAGTGAAAACTAAGAGATTAAACAAACCTTGCACATCTCAATCAGCGCACGAATCTTGCAGCAAACAACGATTCGTGTGTGTATCGAGAAACTGACCGTGAAATTCACGCTTAATCGCATCGAGCAGCGTCGAGAGATGCAGAACGAAAGCCCCAAGAGAGAAAGGGGGAGAGAGAGTCTATCAGCACCGAATAATATCGGTGGTATGTCGACGATAACAAACGCTATACATTGGCAAACTGAGAGAGAGAGAGAGAGAGAGAAGCAGATAAACGTTTTGAGTTATAACGGCGACGATAACTCGATCAGATATATACGTATATGCCGTGGCAACGCGTAAAATTTCACTTGAACTCGCACCCCATAAATTCCCGTGCAATATCATCATGAATTTCAATGCACCCGTGACCATTGAATTTTAACATGTAAATATAGAGGCGTGCAGCCGCATAGTATACCTCGCGAACGAGCAATTCGTTACCCGCGAATTAGTATGTAAATTCCTAAATATAGTTTGGCGTATGATAACCCTGATATATACATATATACTCAAAGTACCCGTCAAATCGAACTTGGGATTTTCGCGCCGAGCAAGTTGTCTCCCCCCCCCCCCCCCTCCACTTGCGCCAACAATACTCGTTTAATTGCATAAATTAACGCTCGCGCTGCACTCGTGACTTTTAAAGGACTTGTAACTTCGCGACTCTATATACTATACTTCGAATCCATGCATTTATAATTAGTTATCTCGCGAGATGAAATGCGATATATATAT
>JAWWMK010036230.1:0-12738 GCA_035047105.1 Galeopsomyia nigrocyanea
CAACTAAATCGAGCGAGAAATCTAGGGGGCTATTTTCGGGCCCCTAGACGTAATTTTTCCAGCGGCAACGCTGCTATGGGCGGTCTATTATATTCGCGTTAGGTTTTTGGAACGAAACTGAGCTTGGTCGAGCGCCTTCAAAGCCTATTACACTAATCTGATGCTTCTTGCAACTTTGCAGGTATATTGGACGAAGTAATTTAGTGATTTGTATTTTATTCATGATCGACATTGCTAAATATGAAAATAGTTAAATAGTTAATATAGTTAACGAATTGGAGACAAAAAGAAATTTGAGAGCCAAAGAGAAACAGAAAATAAAAGACCGAAGTGCGTGCAAGAAGAGACAGCTCAAAGAGTGAATCATGGCTCGAATCACGGTCAAGGACGATGATATTTTAGCTATAATACCTATCAGCTCTTCTGTACGTCAGATAGTGTAGTCCAACAGCTTTAGGTTTATATTGAAATTGATACCCAGTAGTTATATTGCAAACAATTCTTTATATTATAGAAGTACTATAACAAGTTATTTAAGCGAAAAGTCGGACGTGAGACGCTGGAGAAAATTTATTTTTAGAATGGAGTCGAGAACTTGTTGCTCAAGTGCAACAGCTGATCTGCTCGCGACCACGTGGTTCCGCTGAGCTGCTGTCAACTACTGATATACAAGTCACGTGTCGCAGATTACGTGTCCCATGTGTACACTCAATTTTATACAAACGCTATGGTACCGAATAAATTACGAAATCGATATTGATGTTTTTACCGTTGCATGAATAAATAAATGATATAATCAAACAAATTAAAAATCAAATGTGACAAAAAATTTAACAAAAAAATTCTAATAAAAATGATAAATTCATTTCGTATTTATTTTTTTTTTTTGCTTTTATTATTTCCGAGTAAACAAATTTTACAGTCAAATTGAATCGAAATTCGCGCCATATGAAGTGGACAAGTTCGAGGGGAAATCTGAGAGAGCGCAGAGCAAGCAAACGAATCACACGCGTTGAGAGGAGTTTGAATAGTGCCAGTGAACTTGGTCCGTGCCGTGGGGAGATACGAGGCTATATATAGACCTCTGCGACGACCTGTTAGCCTTTCATCCGTCGAGCCTCCAAATGTATAAAGATCGTGCTTTTTCTTCGCGCCGCGAGTGTTACGCTTTGTCCTTTTTTTTCTTTTACGCGTTGTGCCTTTAGTTTGGTGTCATCTGTGAAAAGTGAACATTATTGATTTCAGTGTAAGTACACTATAAAATTTATGTTTTCCACGGTTAAGCAGCTGGACATTCAACGGACGAGCAAGACACAAATTTGTTATTTGGCTTGGCAGCAGACGACAATTCAAGATCTACAGTGGCGCAGTAGCTGGAGGATGTGATATTTTCTGGTTCCAATTTTTTTTTTTTTTTTGCGGTGGTGTTTATTTCTCTTTCGTTTTTTCTCCTTACTTTTTGTTTGTTTACTTCGCGAGTATTTTGTGTGTATTTAGATATCATCTATTCGCCTATAATTGGTCAATCAAGAGGCACTACTAATTAACAATCAGGTAAGTACGTCAAAAACGTAATTACGCTTAAAACATCATAATGAATTACCGCACGTGCTTACGTACGCTTCGTAAAACACACACACAAACACGACCTACCGCAAAAGTGACGTTGCACAGCAACACTATGCACGAGACCACTTTGACGTTTGTCGCGTGCCAAGCCCCTTTCGTCAATCGCTGTAAACCGATTTTTTTTTTTTTTTTGCTCAATCGGTAAGGCTGAGTCCTTCTCACCTACAAGAAATAAGACAAATTTTGTTGTGCTCTTTATTAGCCTGGACATTTTGATCATCGACTATGAACTGCATGTATTAAATAAATTTTGAAACTGAATAAGAGAGGGAAAGAGAGCGATAGTCGTTAACGCACTTTCGTTCTCTCGCTAGCGCGGGCTCTCTCTCTCTCTCTCTCTCTCTCTCTTTCTCTCACATACCTAAAAAGTTCGTACTGATTCTGTTCGGATTCGGCTCGGATTTCGCTTGGAATCTGCGTAGATTTTGTCCGAAATCGCTGTCCGGATTCCGAGCACGATCTAAGCAGATTCCAAGCAACATCAGAGCTTAATCCTGAGCAGAATCAGTACGGACTTTTTAGATAGGGTACAAATGTATATTATGTACGTGAGTATTTTTCCAAAAGTTTCAATGGTTAGAAAAATCTGTAAAAAGTTTTTAAAGTTATCCAAGATAATTTTGAACAATGATTTCCACCGGTAATCGTTCGTGTTTACTCGCAGCTAAATATTAGCAGACTAAACGTCATCGTAGGCTTTTTTAGATGAAAGAGTACTGATATAATTTTGGTTTCAGATCACAGATTTTTTGATTTGCAGCCGTTGTCTCATAAAGAATTATTAACGTCAATATTAATGGCGGGGTGTGTACCTGGATTATCACTCAATAAAAAGTTCAAGCCACTTAGAGTGATAAAAGAAGATGATTGTGAAAATATGAGGTATTTTTTTGATTTGTATATCTAATAGGCACATATTAATTTTATTCGTTAAATCAGTTGCATACTTTTACATGTATATCAGATAAATTAACAACCACAATAATTAATGATTGAGTAGTTGTATTAATTTGTTTATTTATTTATTGAGTAAAACATGTGTTGACATATGATCTGCATAATACATTTCACTTTTCTAGCATTGAATATGAAGCTTTTCAGAAGAAAATTTTCAAATAACATAATATTTTTTTGATTTCAACAGTCCTCAAGTAGCACCACCTACGAGGTCGCCACTGCACAACAGTGACGATTATAACATGGATCATCGAAATCGTGGCAAATGCGTGGTTTTCAATCACGAACATTTTCTACATTTGAGTCAACGCCGAGGCACGCAGTTCGATGTGCACCGTATCCAGAAAACCTTTGGAACACTGGGATTCACGGTTGAAGTCTGCCATGATTATGATCACGATACTATTCTGGAAAAAATTAATGGAAGTGAGTGTTTGTTCGTCCAGTTTCTTTTGTCAGATGCTGTTTTAAATAAGTAACTATTTGACTTGAACAGTTAGTAACGAAGATCATTCGCAAAATGATTGCCTATGTATTATCGTGCTATCGCATGGCGAAGATCGTAGTCAAATAAATGCAAGAAACACACCTTACAAAATCAAAGACTTATGGAAACCATTCACTGCCAATAGATGTAAAACGTTAGCCGAAAAACCAAAATTATTCTTTTTTTCGGTAATAGCTGTTAGATTTATTAATTCAATCTTGAGATATAGTCACAATTCACTTAGCACACTTTTTAACAGGCTTGTAGGGGTGAAAAACGAGATAGCGGCGTAGTATTATTCGACGAGACAGAGACTGACGGCATGAATTTTTATAAGATTCCTACTGAATCCGATTTTTTATTCGGTTACAGTACACCTCCAGGTAGTATTATATTCAAATTAGCACTGGTTATTTGGTTCTCGATATTTGTCTGAAATTATATTTCTTTCATTTTTAGGATATGTTTCACATAGACAACCGAGGAACGGTACGTGGTACATTCAAAGCTTCTGCGACGTTCTTGACAAGTATTCAGCAACTCATGATCTTCTCGATATTCTCACCAAAACAACGAATGAAGTTAGCCAACGCAGTTCTAATAATGGCTTCGAAGAAAAACAGTTACCTGTATTTTCCTCACAACTTTCTCGTCGCGTGTGTTTCAAGCCAAAGCACAAAGAGCATAAGTTTGGTCCTATCTTCTCGAGGCTAGTAGCGCTACTTGTTCGCGGTGTTCGGAAAGCTTTTCGCTCACTAGTATCAAGGTCTATTCAAAACTAAGCAGGCCCAATCAATTACTGATTTGATTTAGAAAAATTTACGAATAATTTTCCTATGCATTCTTATCTTTTGAGAAGTTTTTTCTTCGTGCTTTGAGAGGTTGGAACCACACTTTCCTTTTCCACAAATAGTAAAAAAAAAGTAATGATTCCGTAGCCAATAAACAGTATTTGATTAGATGAGTAGTCGCCTCACATTAGGCCTCTTGCATTTCCAGTTGAAGAGACGCTAATTTTTTAATCTTAAAGAAAATTAATATTGTGGAAAATTCCCGATTGAATGAACTTTTACTTTAAATATTTTTTATGATAAGTAGAACGGTGAACAAACTCGTTACAGAGATGATAATTTATAAGATGTTGTTAATGTTATTACTTGATTTTTTTATTTCAAAGACTATCGTTTTATATTTTTTTGTGATTTTACACGGGTATAAATAATAATTTTATATGAATAAGGAGATGATATTATCTACTTTTAAGATTGAAAATGACATTCGATAATTATGATTGATTAGTACTATGTATAAAAAATTGATTTTATGAAAACTTCATATAAAAAAATCGATATGATTTCCACACTAACTTATAGGTATATACTTATAGGTATATGTGACAAGTTTTTTTAACAAGTTTTATCTTTTTCAGAATCAATAATTCTTTGAAAGAAAATTAACCGCAATGGATTTGCGGTGGTTTCAACTGCCAATTATTCAAAAGTTTCTTCCTAAGAATAAAGCAATTACTTTGTTAGCAAGTAGATTCAAGCATTCAACTACTAACATTATCAACAAAGAAACGACAACGTAAATGTTAAATCAAAAAGGTATATAGTTACCAGTGAGATGCTATGACATGACTATTTCCCCGTTGCTGACATAATTTTGTATGAAACGTAATTTTTGTTACCTCAAGTCAATGCTACCGACGGGGATATTACAAAAGTCTGAGTGGTTTCCGTTCTTCTTCAACCATTTATTAGAACTTCTATAGTTGAGTTGTGCCATAAGTACGAAAAAAGTTCAAGTTTTTAATATTGAAAGAACAATATAAATAAAGATTCAATGGTTGTGTTTTTGCGCAAGCATGCGTAAAATCGGGCTTTAAGTAATATTATAATATTTCATTATCAAGCTTGTATTTTTTTTCTCTATGGAATTTAGAAAGTAGCGCGTATAATTTATTTGTGATCATGCTAATGAACTTTACTAAATTTCGGTTAGCTACCTCTGATTTTTTGACTACAATGCGTCAATGAAAATGTGTTTGCGTTTCTTTAAGACATTGTAAGCAATGAATTTGAAATTGAGTGAAGGACTGTGGGGTCTAAGGCCTACATTTTATATGTACTTAGCAAATGGCTGATTTTTAATAGCCCATGAGTTTCAAAATATATGTATACGCATTTTTTTAAAAGATATTCGCACGCGTATGCAAAAATCCGAGCCTAGTCTGCGAGCTATAATGATAGAGTGATCATGTAATTCAGCGATGGAACATCGCCAGCTCCTCGTTCTCGCACAACAAATAACCCTGTCATCCGCGTGCTGATTTGTATTTGATAAGTATTGATAATATGTATAGTGCTTGTCTGCGTACATCACATGACTGATTCAGTTTTTCAACAAGTACTTTTAAAAGTACAGTTTTGAATTGTTATTTATAATCTTTTTCAAAAAATAAACAAGATTGTTCAACAAGTCATTGATCCTCAAAAATTAATTTTCCTAGATTATATTTCCTAAATTAAAAAACTAATTAAGTTATGATAATATGAAAAAATTACAGTTCGTGCTTCGTAAAGTAATTGATTATATGTCTTGCGAGTATGGGTGTTACGACGAGAAAGCGGAAAGAGTGAATGGCGGCTCGAATCACGGTCAAGGACGGCAACCTCGCAGATGACGGAGCTATATGTCAGCTGTTCCTTACGTTACATAATATACGTGAAATCACTTCTACGATACATAAAACTAATTTTTTTTGTATTAGAAAATTGCTAATTACGGTAGACAGGCAAATCAGCACTCGATATATCAGAAAGTTTCATGACTAAGTTGGAGGAAAGTTTATGTTTAGAATGGAGTCGAAAGAGTAGGGCAGGAACGCGTGCTATACTATTGACCCCACGGGCACCGGCTGATCTCACCACGATCACATGTTTCCAGTGAGTTGCGGTTCAGTAAATACAAGTCGCGTGCCGCTAACGTCCCTTTTATGCGGATGTTATAAGATATTGAATAAATTGTGAAATTGATGATAAATTTGAAGAATTTTTTCATGCTTCTATAAAATTTCTTTACAGAATTCAAATTTGTGATTATTTCATTCCAACTCTTAACTATAATACAATATGAATTTTCGCAATAAGCAGAATTTAGCGTGCGCACAAGTTAGGGCACGGAAGATATAAGTTAGCCAATGTGGAGGTAAGCAAAAGCGCTCTAGCAATTTGCAGCATTGATCGTTAGCCAGTGCTTTTTCATAAAAAAAGAACGAAAAGATATAACTTCCTAACATTATGAAAACGCTATTATAAGCTCATCCCCACGGGAACTAAAAGAGTTACACGCCAGACAACAATTCAATACTGTTTTACATAAAATGCTTCGTAGATTTTTTCAATAATAATTTGATGGATTCTCTATTTTTGTAATGTATCAATCAATCGTAAATAAAGTAAATGAAGGCGCGAATCTGAGTTTGATAAAGATGTTCGTCACGCTTCGCAAGTAGCAGTAAATTAGTAGGCGCAAAACATATGCCGGTATACATTACTGCTAACAGCGTCACGCTCATATACATTCTGCACATTCATTATACTTACACTTGTAACACGGGCGTAGCACCTGACACCATCAGTTCACTCATGACCATATGCACGTAATATCTGTGCCAAATCGCGTGCCGTGAATTCCATAGCAACTTGAGCGTTCCAATTATCTTGTTTGAATATAAGGCGAGCTCGTGTCATGTGTATTTGATACTGAAAACAAATTTTTTATTTAATAACATTTATCATAAAAATAACTTATTTGCTACCGCTGTACTCAAAATAAAGAAAATTATTTTTCCTCAAACCGAAAAATTTATTAACATTTAAGACAATTTTATTGAGGAAGGTGAAAATTTAAGAACTTTATCAAAATATAAAAAATATGCTAAAAAAAGTTTTTTGTCTTTACTCATATTTCATGCTAGATTATGTTGAAGTAATAGATATGTTACACAAATCTAGTATACGGTTAGTCACTAATAGCCGAGAAGATTGAGTGGCCGCCGAGGTATCCACATAATTTACGCCTGTTAACTGCGACGCGTGCCGTGCCGCAGATTGCTCAATAGTCATTCTAACGTGCCAACAAGTACATTATTCTTCCCACGAATGATGTTAATGAATACGAATTGAACATCTTATTTTCGCATTAGTATGAATTATTTGAATTAATTAATAATTTTTTTTCTACATTAGATGATAACTTATTAATATATTACATTAATAGATTTCAATTCTACTTCATTTGGCGCATTCTTTTCACTTTCCGTACGTCTCATTATCTAATCATATCAGTAAATAAAATAAATGTTCGGATTTTGAAGTTTAATCTCAGTTAAAAAAAGTACGTGCTTGTTTGATACAAAAGTGCCTCGTATGTCAAAAAAGTACGTGCTTTTTTCCACCGGGATATGACAAACCCCACAGACAAGCTACGGTATTGATTGCCTCATTTCCCATAAACAACATGAGTACATATAGCATTATGGAGGTACTATGTAAGCTCCTGACGACAAAATTAAATAAGCCATATGCAACATATCAACAAAAAAATAAGATAGCAGCGCTTCTAATAATGACTGATCGGACTTTTCATTTTTAGAAAGCTTTAAATTTAAGTTGGCTGAGAAACATTTTGATCGAGCAGCAAAAATCAGTAAAAGCGTGTACGTAAGTTCATGAAGAATGTTAATAAATAAAATAACGAAAGTGTAATCAACATTTATTACAATTCTAATATAGTCTTTCAAATTGTCACTCGTAGAACGCTTAATACCAGAGTTTGTAAATCACATAAACAAAAAGAACAGTCAGACACCAGCATTTACCAGTAAGCATCGAACCGTCTATTATAGTTGCATCAGAATTTTGAGGCTCGGATTCGGTGAAACTAAGAGGGGTCGAGCCTTCGCATCCCGTTATGCTAATCCGATACGTATTAACACTTTGCAGGTATTTGCTCAGAATACGGAAAATGAAAAATATCAATACGAGCAAAGAGTTAAATGAAAAGTACCTCACAAAAGCAATGCAAAATTAGTTAGCAAATTTGTGGCACAAAAAATTTGACGACTGAAAAGAAACATAAAATGTTCTAGCATAGCGTTTGAGAAGAAAAAGCTAAAAGACTGAGGACGATAGCCTCTCACAGCTGATAGAGCTATACATATATCAGCTGTTCTGCACGTCACGTTGTATATAGTCCAAGTGCCTTAGGTTTATATTGAAACTGATATCTGGGAGAGATACTACATCGGGATTGTATAGATCTATTGATTTGGAATAGGATATATGTTATTTTGATACTGTAGCCGAATTTTACTAAATTCTTATAAATAATGAAAATACATGAAAAAAAAAAATACTTTTTGTGACTAATGTTAATATCTATATCAGACAATAAATCCAATACATACCTAGATTTGGACTATTGTACATAATAAAGATGATTAAAGAAAAAATCTTTTTATATTAGAGAAGAACTTCAAGAAGCTATTTTACATTAAAGAGTCAAAAGTAAGACGCCGGAGAAAAATTGATTTTTAGAACGGAGTCGAGAACGCGCTAATACTAACATCAGACGCAACAGCTGATCTGCTCGCGACCACGTGGTTCCGCCGAGCTGCTGTCAACTGCTACATAATACAAGCCGTGTGCCGCCGATTATGTGTCTCGCGTTTGCAGTCAATTTTTTTACTACTGATTAAATTATGATCGATAAAATATTTTATATTTCTAATTCCATCGTTGCACGAATGAATGAGTGCAAATTACCTGCTCTATGATGGCACTCAATGTTAAACAAATGCTATGGTACACAAAAGACAGTTAAATCATCAATATATTAATTAGAATTAATGAGTGGCACAATCAAGCATGTTTGAGTATCAAATAATTATTCCATTTTTTATAACTGTTTGTTACTATTTATTAAGTAATCAGCGTTCGTCGTTCGAAAATAAATAAACAAATGAGATATATTTCGGGACAAATCAAACGGACAAAATTTCAGAAGCAATCCGTGTGAGCGAAGAGCATGTAAAATAATCAGCATACGAAGAGAAGAATCGAGAAAAACAGAAAGCGCGGGAAGTTGCATTCCACCAGTGGGAGCTTATACGAAGTTATAAATAGACCGGCGCAGCCACTCGTTCGCCTTTCACTGTTGAGTCTCCGAAGGAGACGGTTGTGCTTTCTCCCGCTGTTTGTGTGTGTCTGTGTGTGTGTGTCATCGTTCATTTATATTTCTTTTACGTGTTGTGTCTTCAGTTTAGTATCATCAGCTGTGAATAGTGACATTTCGCTGTAAGTTTACATTAACATTTCTTTTCCTGTAACAAAGCAATCGCCATTCGTTGCTCGAAATATCGCGAGGTTCAACCTTTTTATTTTGTTTGATATACTTTAGGCGACAATTTAAGGCCTACAGTGTCGGTAGTTGGAGGACGTGGCGAGTGCAGGCCTTTTTTTTAACTGCTTTATAATTCCGAATCTCACAATGTTACATTTAGTAAATTTTGTCGTTTTATAAATTTATATTTTGAATTACACTGTGTGACTTTTTCGTTTCTTCTTTGTCACGTATTCGCTTATAATTCATTAATCAGCTAGTTGCTCGACCTCGAGCACGTTGAATTCGTAAGTGTGCCTAACTTGACGGGAATTTTTATTTATTTTATCACACTTTTTGACCAACCACGAGGCATACTCATACGCTTGAACAGGTTGTCAAAAATATTTCCCCTGCAATTTTACCAACCGCAACTGCGCACTCGCAGCCACGCAGACAGCTAGCCGCGCAAGCTAACGAGAGGAAGCGCGGGACGCAGTCGAAAAAACGATCGAAGGCGCGCGATACATTTTTTTTTTCGGATAAACTTAGCATGTTGCGCGTTGCTATGCGTTTCTGTCGTACATGACTATTGGAGTGATATTAATTTTTTTAACTTTTATCAAAGGTATTTTGTTCACAATCCGCGTGTTGCGGACGCTAAAATTTTGGCGAATATTGCCTTTCCAAGTTCTTGACTCAAAATATGAAGAGGCGCGAGTCGTGTATTGGTCGTGATGGTTGCGTCCAGAATTTCGAGAAAGCAACCATCACGACTAAGCAGTAAACTTGGACCCTCTGACTCGCTCCGTACACGTACACAGTAGCTCGCTCAAAAAGAAGTTTGGTGCTCTCTGACGCGCGTATAAACGTTTCACGTTTAACATCTAAGGTAAAAACGTAAAGACGCACTGAAAATTGGATTTGATTAACGTATAGCTAGTGCGTTTTATTTTTAACAACCACGCTTTTTTAGCTAGATAGGACAATAGAATATAGACAAAAAAATTACTATATACGAATTTTCATTCCAGATAAAAAATCCAAGGCCACTGACGATTTACACTCCCTGACAAGTAAATTATCAACTGTAACGAATCATGACAGACTCCATGCCAACGACGTTCAATTTGCCGCACGATGAGCAGGTACAGGAATTGCGAACAAAATCAGTACCAGACGTATGTGGATTTCAAGGGCGAAAGTAATATATATCAACATTGAATATTGCAATGCTTTCTTATGAAATGTGCGAGTAATGAGAAAAAAACATCAAACTTTTATGTAGGTCATCAGAATTACCATCAGGAAAAGCGCCAGTTCACGAGAATTCCGATAGTTATAATATGGAGCATCCAAACCGAGGAACGTGTCTCGTTTTTAATCACGAGACATACGACCGAGCATACGGTGATAAAGAAGTTCCAGAGCGGTTGGGCACTAACGCCGACGTCATAAGTATAGAGCAAACATTTACAACATTAGGATTTTCAGTAGAAGTTTGTCATAACTACAAATGCCAAGACATTAAGAAAAAAATTAAAAAGCGTGAGTTTTTATTTTGTTTTCTTTTTGGTTCGATATATATTCGTAAAATATTTATTTCTATGTAATAGTCAGCGAGCAGGATCACACGGACAACGACTGCGTTTGCATCATTGTGCTGACACACGGAGAAGGTGACAATATAATACAGGCAAGAGATGAGCAATATGAATTGAAAGTTTTATGGGAGCCGTTTACAGCCACTAATTGTATCACTTTAGCCGGCAAACCAAAATTATTCTTTATTTCGGTGAGTGATTTTGTTTTTCAGAACACGGCCGTAAATAAAGCCTGTCGGCTTTGCTTTGCTTGTCGATTCTAATAAAATCTACTATTATTTCCGTGCGATAAAAAGTGCAAAGGAATTGAAGTTTTCAGGCGTTTTTTGAATAACAGATTTTTTTTTACAATAAGAGAAAATGCATCTTCTGTGCACTTGGCGCGGTATAACGACCGACAAAGTCTCTTACAACTCAAATGAAGGTCGAAATGAGTTTTCCAAAAAATCTTGTGTCATGCACTATTTTTTAACGTATAATATAAATTGGATTATCAAAACTTTAAAAAAAAATATTTTCACGCAGGCCTGCAGAGGTAAAAAGATTGATAAAGGCGTTCGACTGGAATTTATGTCATCTGCATCATCTCGAAGATCATCTAGGACAGTGTGTGACGGTTTTAGTCCATCCACCTATGTGATTCCTACTGAAGCTGATTTCTTATTTGGATTTAGCACTGCTCCAGGTGAGATTTCTATCAAATAAATGTGAAATTATTGCGTAAAAAAAAACTCATTTTTTTTCACATTCGCTTCTTCTACTGGATGATTACATTGCTTTGCTCATTGTAGGTTACTATTCTTGGAGGAGTGAAACAGAGGGTACGTGGTACATTCAAAGTCTCTGTAATTTGCTCGACGAATATGCAGCAACCTCCGATCTCCTCAACATACTCACCAAAACAGCACAAGAAGTAGCCAAGTGCATCAGTTTCAATGACAAAGATAAAAAGTGTCATAATAATAAGCAAGTGCCCGAATTTCATTCCCGGCTGTTACGTTCTGTTCATTTCACGCCTGGGAAGTAAGTTGAAGAAGACTCGTTATTGCGCGTGCTCAATTTTAAGATCAATACATTTTTTTGTAGGGAAGGTGCAATCATTTCCGAGAACTTTCTGTCCGAGCAAGAAGCTGCTACCTCCGAACTAGCCAATTCCATAAGAGAAACTGTTACCTCACGTCGGAACGGATCAAACTTCCGATTCTGCGCCATATCGTAGTATCGCATGTCACATTGCCAATAATGAGACTGACGTCGCATTTATGTCACCACGCCAGGTGAAAATCCAACACTCATGAACGTCGCCTATGCGGTTGAATTAATGTCTGAAGGTATAATATAATGAGCGATACGCGTAATCGAACAAAATAAGCATTTATTTATGACAATTGCCAGTTTTAACATTTATTAAGCAACATAGTTTCATGTATTTTGCAGTCTTTACGCATATTTATGTATGAATTTGAAAATTTTTTTATACCTCAATAAAAATTTATCATTTTATTCAATCCAAATCAATTGTTTAATATCATATTTGTTTCGTCTCGTTTTATATCTCAACTTCAAATAATATTATGCGTCATTTCCTTCGATATATAAGTAACGGACATCTGGCGTCCTTAGAAATTGTCAACGCGTTAGAATTTGTAGAAACATAAAAAATAAGATTTACAA
>JAWWMK010036241.1:0-12736 GCA_035047105.1 Galeopsomyia nigrocyanea
TAAGTGTTATCGAAAAGAAAGGTAACCATTTCTCTAAGAATGTCAAAAGGTATTTTACAACGGCGCCTTAGCCATTCAAACTGTCTATCAAGACTTTGTAACGCTAGATTGCCCTCAGCGGATTGTTTAGATGTTACTCAACATCTAATCCAACAACATATAAAAATTGGAGGGTGCTTCTAGCTACTTAACTAGTAATATCAACTAAAAATTTTTTATGTGCAATGCATTGAGTTTAGATAATGTTCAAACATATCTACACGAAACATTTACCAAACAATATAAAGAAGTAAAAAATTCCAAGTTATAATTATGAAAAAATCTCTATCGATGAATTACTAAACATATTTTGTACAAAATATTCACATGATATACACGAAATATGCACGTATTTTATAAATAAATTTTGAAATGAATACGTACGTGTTTCATATAAATTTCAGTGGGGTGTATATAATATTTATGTGAGAATAATTCAAAGACATTTTTATATTATTTACTTTATTATGCAAAAGCTAGATTATAGTTTGTTAGGTATAATGGTATTGTACTACTGGATATTGAAGTTAGAATTAGAGTATCATAAATTTTCTATGAATTATCAAGCAGAAAAATAAGTGTGCAAGAATAACAACTATTTTTTATTTTGACTTGTACACACCAAAATTTAGCAAATTTTTAATGTTCGCCAATTTAGTATAGAGGAGACTGGATAACTTCTATATCTTTTTTCTTTTATATAGAAGATCGATAGAATTATAGTATTTTCTGTAAAATTGATCTAAGCGTAAATTTGCCGATAATAATTCATGTATTCAAAATTTTAATAAAAATGTAGATGAGTTTACAGTAGATACCCCAAATCACAGTGTGATTTTAGATTCCTCGACATTGATAGAATAGCATACTAATAAAAGTTATTTTTCCATAAATCCGTTACTTACAGTCATCTAGTACATTCATAGATTCAAGAAATTTTGAAGTTCACTGAATAAAATACAGTTTTGCCAAAAAACATACTGAGAATCTTAAAATGAGATTGAACACACATTTCTTGAAGAAGTATATATTGTACTACTTTGCTGCTATACCTGCGCATGTCCATATCTACGCATCTGCACACTGATTCTTAAACTCACCTGTATACTAGATGTTATATCAATATTCTTATTATTATCATACTATTTATGCGATTTTCATTGTTAATATTAAGATTAATTTCTTAAAGTTGTCAATGAAAAATTTTTTATTGACAACCGTAAGAAATTGATGACTTATATGCACGAGTTTCAGAAACCTTGTCATCAATCAATTATTAGGATTGTTATAATTATTATTTACTATATGATTCATAGCTCAAACAAGAAATTTGTAAGGATTCACAAAAACATTAAATAAAAAAAAAATTTTATAATTATGAAATATCGAACTGCTTACCTATGAAATGATATATCTACTTCTTAAAATATTGTTACTTCATGATCTTTCCGATTATTTCCATTTTCTATGTATTATTATTTCTGCAAATTTTTTAATTGAATTGAAATTATTAACAGTGTATGTAAGTTTAACTTTCTTTATTTTCAACAGATTGCATATTATAATATGATATAGAACTTTTCTTCAGGTTGATTTGAAATATTATTCAAAGATTAGGCTATAGTGTTAGTATTGCATCGCTATCTATCAATTATCTTATCATATTTATTATTACTTCCTTCTTGAAATCTGATGCACAACATCTGAGGAGGCCGCCCTACTGAAAAAGACATCTTTTAAAGATGTCATTTTTAAATAAAATGACATCATTTTCACCCATAAAACTATTTTCAAGCCAATTAATGGCCTCATTGTTTTGAAAATTTTGCTCTCAACAAAACTAAAGGTATGATTTTTTATGATCTGTTCCTGGATCAAATAACATCATTTATAAAAAAGATCTATTTTAAATACCGTCATTTGAGAAAAACGACAGAATTTATGACGAAATCCAGAAAACAATGCCTATTTTCTGAGGACCAGAATCGAAAGTTTTTTTTCTTCGCTAGGGCTTCCGGACTTGTTTCCTCTTCTTTTCGAAGGTACATATTAACGGAAAATGCTCAGGAACATTAGAAAAGTCCGCAGGAACAACTTTTTTCGGGATTTTTCCAATATTATTAACAAGTTAAAAATTTAATTATTTCGTAATTTTATTAATAACTTTTTACCGGATGATTATTTATGAACAAAACTTTTTTCTACGGAAAGATCTTTTTTACTACAATTTTGACTGTACAAAATTATTTCTAGCGGTCTTGGAAGCCGAGAAATAAGTATTTGAAGATATGATGCTTTTCGACTATTTTCTGTGAAAAAAGTCCATTTGATTATGATGGGAAAATGTCGAAAAACCAATTTCTGCGAACTTTTCTCATGTTCTTGAGCATTTTCCGTCACTATATACCTTCAAAAAGAAGAGGAAACAGGTCCAAATGCCCTAGCGAAGAAAAAAAATTTTCTTTTCTGGTCCTCAGAAAATTGGTATTGTTTTCTGGATTTCGTCATATGTGTAATAAAATAACAGTTTTTTATATCTTCTTACAATAAATAATAGTCAATGGATGCAGGATCTGCTACCTGATTGTTGAAAAAATGATAATAAGTAGACAAAAAATCGGAAAAGCGAAACGTTTTACTTTTCGCAAGGGCCCTCGTTCCGAAATTAATTTATTTCGTAGGGTTTTTTTCTAAGAAGACATTACAGGTTTAATTTTTATAATGTGTATACTAACATACAGTAATATAAATTGGTGTATTTTAAATATTTCAGTTTATAAACCAAATACTTTTTTAGTTTTTGTTGAAAATGTTTTACAATACTGTAATAATACGTTAGAGTATTTGTAAATTGTAAGACGCTTAGTTATAGCATATTACTATTGGCATAAAACATTTCCGAGTGAATTATTAAAACTTCGAGGAGCAATTTGATAAAGTCTTACACAGTTATATTCTGTTGATTTATATCTTCTTGTATTTTTAATGCGTTTGTTTTGACAATACTTGGTTAGTATATTGTTCTTGTAAAAATATTGAAATAAATGGTACAATTTCGAAATAAAACTGCAATGATACAGACGGTACTATGAGTATGATTGCATATATTTTGATAAATTTTTATAATAAATATAAAAAAGTTATAGGAATATACTTTATTCGAATATATGGTTTTATAAAATAGAAACAATTTACGATGTTTCGATGATTCTTGATGCACTGCTGATTATTTTGCACAGTTCATAAATCGGATAAAATTCATCAAACTACCAATTGCACGCGATACTCAAATCATTAGATTAGATAATTATTTATCGATTCGAAAATAAAAAGGGTCCTTTATTTTGCGTTACAGAAGACGTAGGTCCCATTCATGGTTACTCGTAGTTGACGCATAGTTATGGGGTGTTAGAGGTCGATATTATCGATTTTTATTGAAATAGCCGAATGTAAATGATCATAACATGGGTAGATAATTATTTATCCATTCGGAAATAATAAAGGTCCTTCATTTTATGCCATAGAAGCTGTAGATATAATTTAATTCAGGATTACTCGTAGTTTGCGCATACATGTGGAGCATTAGAGGTCGATATTATCGATTTTTATTGAAATAGCCGAATATGAATGGTCATAAAAAGGTTATTTAATTATTTATCCATTCGAAAATAAAAAGGGTCCTTTATTTTACGTTACAGAAGACGTAGGACCAATTTATGGTTGCTCGTAGTTGATGCATAGTTATGGGGCGTTAGAGGTCGACATTATCGATTTTTATTGAAACAGCCGATTATAAATGATCATAAAATGGTTAGATAATTACTTCTCGATTCGGTAATGTAAAAGATCCTTTATTTTACGTCGTAGAAGCTGCAGATATAATTTAATCCAGGGTTGCTCGTAGTTTACGCATATACTCCTATGTGGTGTGTTAGAGGTCGATATTATCGATTTTTATTGAAATAGCTGCATATAAATGGTCATAAAAAAGTTTAATAATTATATATCGATTCGGAAATAAAAAGGGTCCTTCATTTTATTTTGCGGAAGACGTAGAAATGAAAAAATTTAAGATAGCACTCTACCGGGCCAATGTAGAAGGCTTTGGAAGCGTACTTGATATGGGGTGGTGCACGGACGAACCATGTTGAGGAGGCAATCGGAGACGTATAATACGTAGCTGTAGAAAGTCATCATTTGGCTTGTAGAACTCAATGTCCAATTATACGGAAAAGTGATTTTTAAGTCAAATGCAAAAGGTTCCTCGCCTATGTTGCTTCACTCCTTTTTTTTCAAATGAGTGAATAGAGAACGAGGGCCCAAAAAACTGACTTGACCGGGAAAAAAAATCTGGAACCTTTGGATTAGACCTTCCGATTAGACTAGACCAGCTCTTTATCACTTTGCTATCGACGACAATAAATAGGATGAATGGTTTTTTCTTCTACATTAATATCTTGAAGACTGCTTAGTTTTCGCTTCTGTTTATTTAAGACTAAAGAATAAACGGTTGTTTTTTATATATACTATCAAATATATTGTTACCTAAGATAGCAAAAATATTAACAAGTAAAAATAAAAAAATTATCATAATA
The DNA here is from genome assembly GCA_035047105.1 of Galeopsomyia nigrocyanea. NCBI lineage: Eukaryota > Metazoa > Arthropoda > Insecta > Hymenoptera > Eulophidae > Galeopsomyia > Galeopsomyia nigrocyanea. The sequence continues at coordinate 4,635 of JAWWMK010036241.1, forward strand.
AAACACACATATATAAAAATTCATTAAAAGTACTTTACTAATTCTAAATTAAACGCTCTTTTCAACAAATATAAACTTGGACACTTATAAGAACTTAATTTACAGTGTTGTGGGGGCACAGTGGATAAGGTCTCAGTTTTAATGGACTTGAGAAATTTCGTACGGTATATAATGACGTCTTTTTAGATGTGCATCTATAAGAATTAACGAACTTATTATATATAATTAAGATCTATAAGAAGTAACGAAAATACTTTAGCCGCTGGCAAATTCAAATGCCCATGAACATCAATATTGAAAAGTTTTCATAATTTAAGGACGTTCTCTTAATCAGTGGTTCCCAAAGGCGGCTCCATAAAACGAAAAAAGCACTTCTTAAGTTCAATTTTCGCGTATATTCAAAGTTATTGATAGATTAAAGCGAAACAATTTGGAGATATTCCTCTTACAAGGAAAGTGTCACGTCTCCGAGTCAGCGATATACCTGTAACTTGGTTCTCCTTTCATATGTAGAAATATGTAGGAAGCCACGTCTATTCGTCCTAACGCTCGATATTTCTATAATTATAGACTATTTTTGTAAAATCTGTGAAAATATCATGACTCTCTTGTAAAGAAAATAGATTGTAATCTAAGCCAACTCTTTGAAAAGAAAAAAATATTGTCAAAACGATCAAACCGTTTCAAAGTTATATGACATTAAAATTCCACAAGCTAATTAGTCACTTCTCCGAAATAAAGCATTTTATTGGAGATATTAGAAATTATAGGTTTAGTTTGAATCAGATATACATATTTATTAATAAGTTATTCGGTACATCGTCCAGCAGCGGGACAATTAGCAGTGCGTCACACCGTTGGTCGCTTGGACTTTTATACAATATTTTTGCTGCGTTGCAATTCGGCAACTCGGGACTGGTCGTATTCTATATCGTGCATTACACCGCTGTGCTTTGCACTTATTCGGCATGAATTTACCTCTTATTCCAACAGGAGATTTCATATAAAATTTTTAAAACGGTGTAACTTTAAACGGCTTGATCTTATTGAACAAATTTTTTTTTATTTCGGGATAGTTTGATCTCAGCTATCATTTGGTAATATTATGATACGTCGATAGTGCTTAGATTACAAGCTATTTCCATTACAAGAGAGTCATGTATTTTCACAGATTTGACAAAAATAGCCCATAACTATAGAAATATCTAGCGTTAGGATGAATAGGCGGAGACTCTTACATATTTTTAAGTATGAAAAGAGATCTCAAAGTTACATGCGAATCGCTGACCCGGAGATGTGACACTCTCCTTGTTAGTGTCTAGTTTCTTGCACTCTTTTCAAAATTTTGATAAGTACATTTTTTTTATAAAAAATTATAAACTCAAAAGCTACGAAATATGTAAATTTGATCGATAAAAGCTTGTTACAAATTTTCGAAATTCAAAATTTTGTGTACATTGTTTATCAATACCCCAAGGATGTACATATCAATTTTCAAGTCTTAATATTGGTCATAAAAAATTACAGAAGTGATTTAGTGAAATGGTTTCGCGCCGCGGTGACGATGTTTAACGACATGTTTGTTAATAACTTTTGAAAAAATACCGTTATCTATTACCTACAATAGTATTTAAAGCACCAGTTGGTTTAGAATTGAATAAGCTTTTCTTTGTGAATGTTTAGTGATTTTCTAGAAAGGTTTCTATATTATTTTTTGTTAGAGACCAAGAAAATATTTATTTTTATGTATTTCCCCATAAGAAGTAAATTTTTCTTATCCACTATATAATAAAAACAAACGAAGTGAAGTCAGTTATTATCGAATTTCGGACGTTCGAATTTGTTCATATCGAAATTTGAAATTGTATAGAACGTTCGAAATTTAATCATTACAATCTGCAATCTGCGCCCGAAGCGTGCCTTAGTGTTTAGTTTGTTTTTAAAAAACAATACAGAAATCTTCTTTAAAAAATCGCGAAATTTTGACAAAATAAAGCTCATTTAATTCTGAACCGAATGATGCGTTAAAAAATATAGATACTAGTGCTTTTCAAAAGTTAATAACAAAAATATCATTAAAAATCGACGTTGCGTCGCGACACCACTTTACTAAATCAGTTCTATCATTTTTTCTAACCAATATTAAAACCTCAAAATTGATACACACATTCTTGGGACGTTAAAAAATAATAGTGTTGACAAAATTTTGAATTTTGAAAATTCGTAACAGATTTTTGTCGATCAAAGTTACATATTTCGTAGCTTTTGAAGTTATAATTTTTTATAAACATACAAATATACTTATCGAAATTCTGAAGACTATAAGAAACTAGACACTGTGGAGAGTATCTTCAAATTTGTTCGCTTCGATCTATCAATAACTCATAAAGTGTCAGCGAATCTAACTGAAGGAGTACTTTTTTCGTTGCACGGAACCGTCTTCGGGAACCATTGAGTCAAAAAACGTCCTCAACATAAAATTTAATGTTGTTGGATTAGATGTTAAGTAACACCTAAGCGATCCGCTCAGGCCTGGGACGTGTTTTGAAATTTAAATGACACAGTTGTTTGATAGGAGCATCTTCGAAGAAAATTGCGGGTGTTTCTAGCTACTTAGCTATTTACTCAACATAAAATTTAATGTTTCTGAACGTCTGAACTCGTCAACGATTGGAGTATTTTCGTTACTAAATAACATATACATTTAAACCTCCCTATCTTGAACTACTCAACCTTTGACCGTTTTGAAACAATACAACAGTGCAAACAACAAATCAGACGCCCTACCAATTATCTCGTCATTTGCATTTTGAATCTACACTCCAGTTTTTATCCCACATCTCAAGAATTCCTTTGCTATTTTGCTTCCTACTTCAATGTTTGAAATTTGTTGTAGTTTTCCGGTTGAAGATTTTCACATGATTAATCACGTTATTCATCATGTTTTTTTTCAACTGAAATAATCATCTGATTCATCGTGTGATCCATCATGTGTTTCATCACGTGATCAACCATGCGGTTCGTCGTGTGTTTCATCACGTGATTTATCACGTGATTAATCACATGATGGTCTAAGAGAAAATTTATTAGAACGTACATCATGTGATTTATCATGTGTTTCATCACGTGATCCATCATGTGTTTCATCATGTGTTTTATCATGTGTTTCATCATGTGATTAATCACATAATGGTGGAAGAAAAATTTTGTTGGAACGTACATCATGTGATTCATCATGTGTTCCATCATGTGTTTCATCTGCAACAGTTCGGTGTCTAGGGATATTTTTAATATTGTGAACTGTCGCATAAATTTTGTACTTTTATTTTCGGATTAGGGCAGTAATGGTTTGAGTAAATTTATAAAATAAGAAATCCAAATATTGGGTAAAAGTGAGCGTATATTATCAGTCAAAATAATATGTATCGTATGGCAACAAATCATAAGCTAATTATTGCATTGACGAGTCGAAAAATTGTTTTCTATCTACTCTACGTATCGCAAATTGCTTGACTGGATCACGCGAGTAAAGCAAAATATTAATTTCGCGGTTGACACGATGGATCGTCCTTCAACCTCGTGTAGACACGATTCTCCCTCTCTCCTTCAGAAACAGATCCTCTGTAACAAGCAGAGAGAAACAAAATCGTAAGAAAAATGAATATGACGTAGCGTCAAATGCTCATCGCATGTATCTGCAATGAATTCATACAAATCCGTTACAAGGAACAAAATTCAGATCAATCGCAGCATGCAAATATAAATTATTCAATGTTTCTTGCTATAAGAAACAAATTAACAACTTCAATCAACCTAAATCCCAAAGTATACACAAAATTGTTTCCAAAATGAATATCCACAATTTCACTCAAAATACATAAATATCAATAATGATCAGCGCTTTGCTGGTATCAAAATTTAATAATATATGCAATGCATTATAAGAAATATGGCGTGAAACGATCACATGCGATAAATCTAGATTCGTTCAATCTCAAAGAAACAAAAATAATTCGTGTCCTCAAATTTTAGGTTAGAAATTCATTGATCAACTTTTATGATACAAAGAATGCAAGAAAAATAGTTCGACTTCAAATTTCTAAATAGCAAAATGCAATAATTCACGCATTCACCCGATAAACATACAAATCTCAATAGCAAATGAAATCAGAGTCTTACCCTAGGAAGATCTCCAACGCTCGTAGATTATTGTTGCAAATGAAGGAACGAAATCAAGGAAAAACAAGCGGGAAGATGAGGTGCTGGGGAACTTGGAGGATTTTCACACTGCACACCGGAACGAGTTACTATGAGAAAACCATCCGATGCACAGCATAGAAAATCAGGATCACTCCCGGAAGCAGCCTGGCGAGGTCCTTGAAGTCCTCCGTCCTTTTTTCTTGCAGAGATGGCCGCGACGTAGCTGTACGTCGGCGGCAGACAATGACGGTTGAGGCGAGCGCTCCGGCCAGCGATCGAGGAGCGTTGGCTGTGTGAAACGCGCAGTCCAACGGCCAAGCAACGATTGATTTTGACGCAGTGAGCCGCGAGAGACGGAGAGTGAGAAGCAAGTATCCCCACTCTGACTTGTGCGCTCATTGGTTGTGAGATGGCTCAGACCGTCTGCGTGACAGTGTATGCGTACACTGGAGGTTAGCAATTCACCCAGACAGGTCTAAGTTTGCGTGTGTGTGAGTGTTTTGCATGCTACAGCGACGAGAGATAGAGCTGAAACTCCTTAGCGGTATTGCCAATTTTGCTAGCTGTTGAGCAGCTACAGCGTTACAATTTTTTCAGTGGACTGGCAGGATGGTAAAACAGTTACCCGCCAGATCCACCCGGTGCACATCATGTAATTGATTCATCATGTATTTCATCATATGATTAATCACACGATAGATTACATGATGGATCACGTGACGGTCAGAAATAAATCATTTTTTCGTTTTTTTTCTTTTGGCCATCATGTGATCATGCAATTAATCACGTGATGAAACACATGATGTATCACATGAAGGATGACGTGATGAAACACATGAGTATCACATGGTGGATCCCATGACGGATTACATGATGTACTTTTCAACGAATTTTTTCTTTAACCACCATGTGATTAATCACGTGATGGAACACATGATGTATCACATGATGGATCCCATAATGGATCACATGATGTACTTTCCAACGAATTTTTCCTTTAACCATCATGTGATTAATCACGTGATGGAACATGATGGATCACGTGATGAAACACATGATGGATCACATGATGGATCACGTGATGTACTTTCCAACGAATTTTTTCTTTAACCATCACGTGTTTAATCACGTGATTAAACACATGATGTATCACATGATGGATCACGTGATGTAACACATGATGTATCACATGATTTATCACGTGATAAAAGACATGATGTTTTACATGATGGATCACGTGATTCATCACGTAATTCATCATGTGATTAATCATGTGAAAATTTTCTACCGGATTTTCATACCTTAAATTGCATTGCTAATTTACTTAATTAATAAATCAAGTCAAGTCATAAATCTAATGGCCGATTTCACACTGATTCATGCAGGCTGACACTTTTGAGTTCTAATTTCGACTTTTTTATAGTGGAAATACACTCTAGGGCTTATTTAGGGAGATAATTGTCTCGGGATTTTGCCTGAAAATTTTTTATTTCGGTTTTAAAGCCTATCGATCATTGGAAGCAAACGTAATGTTGCAAAAATGTATTATCGATCCCAATATTCGAACTGCTCTTCTGGGAAAGTTTTTAAATTTCGTTAGTTGCCGAGGCGTTATTAGGGTAAAGCAAAAAAAATCGATTTTTTCGCGTTTTTCCCGAAAAGTAAATGGTTTTTTTATGAAATTTTAGTATATTTTTGTGTTTCAAAAAAGCTAACTTTGAAAGTAGGTGAGCACTAGCAATTTTTCGTTTCTGATTTTTAATTGATTTTTTTCTTTTTTTCAATTTTTTAACATTGGACTCGGGATTTTCAAAAAAGATCAACGTTAGCCCTCTTTTCGCGCCGTGCTTCTTTCATTGTTACACTGAAACTACGAAGGAATTCCTAAAATGACTCCAAACGAAAGATACAGCGATCACAAGCTTGAAAAATAACTAAAAAAATTGATAATAAAATCCACGCGTACACAAAGTTTTCATCTTTTTTTTATTGAGCTTTCAAATCTTACATAAAATTTATTAGCTGTAGATAGAATTAGATGTTACTAGAAAACAACTGCAATTATACATTAAGATTACATTCTTTGAGAAATTCTAGTAAATATTTACATGCTATAACATTGGGTTAGCTAATTATTATTATTATTATTATTTTTCCTTTTTCGTGCAGCGTATTCGCTTTTCACGTTACCCCCCTATTCCAGTATTTTTCCCGAGAAGCATTGGACTACCGCGTTCCAAAGTAGTCATGTGTATGCTTCTACAGTATGCTTCTACTTGACGGCAACCCCCTATAGATAACCGGGCTTGTCAGTTCCCGATTACTGGACCTACAGTTTATTTACGAGTCGAATCCGAACGACTCAGAGCCGCGGTGTTAATTTTGGCACCTACACTTTTTGAAAAAAAGCCATTGGTACCCGCCGGGAATCGAACCCAGGCCTCCCGCATGAGAGTCCTGCGTTCTATCCACTGAGCCACCGCGGCTCTGCGGTTAGCTAATTATTACATTTATTCGCATTGGTAGATACATGTTTATTTTGTACAGTGTAAAGAGGATGCCAGGTTGTAATGATTTGCTCTGCAACGATTGATAGTAACAATTAGATCGCGCGGTAAGTTCTTACAGTGAATCCAAGGCTTGGAGCAGTCTGAGTAAAAATTTTCGTAGTACTGTTGACCCTTGTCAGTGCCCATTTTATTTACAAGTTCTTTCATTCTGTTATTCATGTTTTTTTAAAGAGTTCTTTTAAACTAATAAACGATACATTTTTTTTCATCGCTACATAGATTTTCGTTGTTTGCGCTTTTGGCCGCTAAATCGGCTTGTTCGTTTCCTGGAATTCCATTGTGAGATGGAATCCAATGTAATTAGACGCGCATCGAATCATTTTTTTAACGATGTGTTCGCAATATTTCTTTTTTATTTCAAGAATATGTGCATTGACTCGTATATCTATCTTACAACTTTGTAAACTTTCTAGTACACTTAAGGAGTCTGAGAATATAAATGTGGTTTGATCAGTAATGTTGATCGCGACGTCTAGGGCATCATTTATCGCTGCACATTCGGCTGTAAAGATCGAAGTGTGAGGATTTATTTTTCTCTGCAATGCGTAATTTAATTTTGGGCAAACACACGCCGAAACTACGTATCCTTTGCTTCTATCTTTACTTCCGTCTGTGAAAATTTTTACGGTATGTTCATTTTGTGTAAGTTGATTGAACTGTACGATTGGATCCTTAGCTTTCTTTATTTCTATTCCTATAATTTTATTAAATGGGATGCTAGTAGTAATTTTTTCATAGCTATGCTTATATATACAGTAGGCATTCATCGTATAAAAAGTGGGGGTATTATTTTTAAGAATGGTCAAACACGTTTCAAATAGCATTTTTCATTTTCTTTTACATTTATGTAGGCTAATATTTGTTAACATTTTGACAAATGAGTAAACTTCGGTTACTAGATATTTTAGAGAGGTGCACAGATATATTGCTCTCTCCTTAATTGTTGGTAATTTCGATTCGCCTAGTAGTACGCTTATAGGTGTTGATTTGCGGTATCCGTACGCTATTTGAATAGCTCTATTTTACATCTGTTCAAGTTGTTTGTAAAGGTCCTTTCACATAGGGTAATACACAAAGCAGCCATATTCAATAATCGCACGCACATAACTTTTATAAAAGGTTATAAGTGTTGTGGGGTCAGCTCCCCACCAGGTTCCGCAGAGATATTTAATAACATTTAAAGCTCTGTTACATTTTTATATAACATTGTTGATTTGATGTTTGAATGAAAGTTTATTGTCGAAGATTATACCTATGTGGTGGGCGTTTTAGGCTTGTTTATATGAAGTCTGAGTGTGAATGGATTGATAAATGGTATTTGATTAATTAATT
>JAWWMK010036252.1:0-12735 GCA_035047105.1 Galeopsomyia nigrocyanea
ACATTTGCATTTCAGAATAAAATAAAATTTGCTTAGTTGCTAAATTAATAAAAATTACGTCACTCTATTCTCAACAGCTTTCGTGCGAATTAATTGCGCGAATTATTGATGCAGCAGCGTTGATTTTACAATGAAGATGTTTAGTCTCGTGCAATATCTTTTTCAGCTCTCGCACTATATGTACGCGCTCGCCTAATACTCCTATAACTGCAATCTCACACTCGAGCGCATCCGCGCTTCGCTACACAATTTACTATAGTTTACGCATTAAGTTCTACCTCGTATTTTTCTATCTTCTAATCGCCGTAAATCCATAATTTTCAATCGTTAAAATGGCAACATCCTAACTTGTTTTAGATGTGATATGATATTCAATGATAATTGAGATATATTAATTTAAAAGTCGATAAGGATATACTTTTTTGGGTATGGCTTCGGCATCTCATGAAAATCTCATAAAGCCTTCATTATACCAGATAAGTAGCACTCCCGATATTAAATTCCTAAAGCTTAATCGATTAATCATTCGCTAGGCAGGCAGCTTCTTTCATCAATTTAAAATACATCGAATAAGGCGAAGACGACACGCCCTTCAAAGTTGTCAGCTATGTACCTAGATATATGAGAAAAGAAGATCACAAAATAAGCGTCGAGTAAATTCTCAGGATGTATGTGTATACGTATTGTACTTTACTTTGGCCACCATCCAAGAGCACGCGATGTAACTTTCTCGATCTGAATTTAAAAGGGGAGGCCCTCGTTCCCCACGCCCATACGCGAAATACCTTATAGTGGATGTACTTATTTTCTCGTTTTCTTCCTGCGTTTTCAGCATTACCACTGCTGCATTCCCATTCATGTCGACGTTTTTTTTTGTTCGAAAAACTATTCGTCGCGAGTTTTCGTTGCAGAATTAAGTTCGAAGCCCGAGTAGCCACCGAGATTTCTAAGAGTGTATATCTTCGTACGAATTGAGAAGTCCATTCTAACGAGAGAATTCTATTAACGAACGACCGACATTCGTTCCCTCTGTACGCGAATTCATCTAGATGATCATTCAATTAGCGCTCTTTTTATTACTTTCTCGAGTTGCTTTCACTCTCAGTCGAGTTTGTGCCAGGCCAAAGTAAACCTGCCAGTAAGAGCCAACGCCCAATGACCCTTTAACGCAGACTCACGCTGTGTCAATAAAGTACGTGCACACGTCCCGAGAGAAGAAAGAATAAGGGAGAAATGTGACCCGGGCATAACTCGGCCGAGTGTATAGCGCTCGACGGCCAAATTTCATTTCGTCTCGCGCGGGTCGCGTACACGTCGTCGTACTGGAAACGGAAAAGCCGACGACCTCTCGCGCCTCTCTCAGTACAGTGTCGTCTCTACTTCCTACACTAGATTTCCCGACGACTTACTTCACCTTCATTGTCGCTTATAAGCTTCAAAAAGTTTTTACAAATGACAGAATTAGTATGGTTTTAAGGTAGATATCGAGTATCGAGTTTTTTTTTCAAATCAGATTATTGTTAACAAGAGCTTCAAATTGATTCTTCGCCACGAGTTGAATTATTCATCGGTATCTGAAACTTTCAAGTACATCTAATTTGGGAAAGTGCCTAACTGGTTGTAAATGAAATTTCAGACTAAGCAAGTTAGCAAGTAACCAAATAGCAAGTTTATAGTGCAAGTGATTTGATCATTTAAATCTTGTCGGTTACAAATTTCTTGATAATGATATGGAATTTAAAAATCGTGAGGGGTTTTTGATAAATATTTATCATGCTTCAAATTAGCCGTTATAAATTTGACAGAAATTAATTATCATTCACTCCAATTAATTTCAGTAACTATTTACACGTCTCTATTAGTTTGTACCATATAGAGGATTACCTAGTCAATTATTTGCCTCGCAATTAATGTCATAATTTAATGAAGGTTTCGAATATTGGTATGAATAATGACAAGCATTATTTCATTTTTCAGATCAAAAACTACAGTATTTAAGCAATAAACACGAAATATTTTCACGAGCTCGTCTAAATTCATAAAAAATTTTCTCGATAATTATGAGTATTATGCGCGCGGTAATCGAAAACTATCAGCGGAATTTCGAGTATATAACGAAACAACGTGCATAGTTCAGTTAAAACCGAACGCCCAAATATCTGCGTTTCGCGCGGATAATCAACTCCCCGATATTTTCTAGTGGCTAAATTCCATAGCTGAGGGACCGTTTAATTATTTTCGATAACTGGTCGGTCGCTGGGCAAGCGAGCGTAGCGAACGATTAATCTAGCAGCGACTCGGAAAGGAGCAGCGGAGAATGTCCGCGCAACTGGGTCAGTCTCCAGATAGTGGCTGCAAGCGCTATATTGAATCAGCGGCCGTCTTCGACTAATTAACCCTAAGACTTACCGAGAGGAAACCGAGCGAAGAAGGGAATGTATAATGCGGGTTCCGAAGCCTTGGCGAACGCTCGTTCACTTGCCGCTTTAATCATTCGCATGCATATTGTGTTACCATGCTGCATCTCGAAATTTCATTTTCGCGTTGTCTATATACATACACACTGCGCCGGCAAATGAAGTTCAACAGAACAGCCCGAGTCTTTGATTAAGCAATTAACCAACTATATAGCCTTCACGTCAACCTTCCTCGTATACACTAATTCCCATTGCCCGCGATTATTTCATACGTACGGTATTCGCTTTGAATACATATAATTCGGTAATAATTTAGTTTACGAATGATCTTCTAATGGAGCTTGGAGGATTATATGTCACATTAGTTACGGAATTTTTATGAAAATGGAACATACGCGGCTACGCGTATGGCATTAACGCGTCACGGAAACGTGGCAGAACGGTAGCTACGTATTTTTTCAACTTTTACGATTCATTTTTAACTTTTAAGCGCTAACCGGCAAATATTTACTGCACAGAAAAAAAATTCACTGGCTAATATATATCCATATTTAAAATGATACATTACTTAAATAGTTTTTGAAATTTCTTTCTGAAAATGAGGTACATATTAGCATGATAAATGAATGGCATTCCAGCTTCTTTCGTAATGATGCTCTTGTGAACTATTTAGTATTGAAAAGAAAAATCCCCTTAACCGACGTCTAAATCTTCCACTCCCGCAGTTAGGTCCGCTTATAAGCGTATATCTGAAAATATAAGTAGCTAACATTACTTTTGCCGATTCATTCGTCATTTCGCTGGCAGCGTGAATAATTTATCCTTCGGCAAGGACTCGGAGTTATTTATGAATAGCTCGCACATGTTTATAACTCTCGCGAATGTGTACGTGTGTATGTGTGTGTCTATGTCTTCAAGGGTTCTTGGGCAAATGACTGTCTGTGAGAAATCCACGAATGTCTCGGCTGGACACGTAGCGCGTAAGTAAACAGTTATTATTTTCATGAAAAGGGGGGTCAGTTGAATTATTGCTTTCCCGAGTGGTAATTACACTGACATAGCGAGCTCTTGAAAAGCCTCGCATTCCGACTTACAATTGAGATTTATTCTTCTCTCTCTCTCTCTCTCTCTCTCTCTCCCTCTCTCTCTCTCTCTCTCTCTATCTCTCTCTCTCTCTCTCTCTCTCTCTCTCTTTCTAGACATACAAAGAAGTAGACTAAGTAACTCTTTAGCCGAATTAGTTGCATGCAATTTAATTAAGCACCCGATTCTCTCAACTTAATTACAGGCGATTATTATCGTCTTACTTTTTTTTTACTACAGCCAAAGAATTACAGCTCGTTATCCAAATGTATAATCGTCGCATTCCCTTCGTGATTTGCTTAATATATTTTAAAAAGAAATTACGCACTCTATTTTCATTCTCGTACCCATTTATTTTGTATTATATCTTGAAAGGCTGATTTACGCGCGGAATTCACCTTTAAATATTGCCAAGTATTTATTCCTGAATAATTCAACCTCCGAATAATTCAATCTCCGAACGTTACCGATAAAATTTATTCAATGGTAATATCATAAATATTTGAATTACTACTTTACGAGCCTAATAAATTAAATAAACATAAAAATGACGATCGGATCAGTGAGCCTCTAAATGGGGGGAGCTTTTTGGAATCCGTGCTTCTCATTAATGGTGCGGATGTCGCATGGTAGAGATGTACCCTATTCGAATTCTGATTACCCTTGAGTATTCCCTCTTGTCCCATCACCTCTTAACTATCCATCAATTACAGTATTGTTACAACACAGGTTATAAAAAAAACGCTAGAAAAGATAATGTCTGACTAATCTCGACTTTTACTACTGGCAGTTTATCAGCGCTAAAGACTCGCGGGTTATGATTACGAAGTGCAGCAAAGCAATAACTATTTATAAGAATGAACTTACCGTATAAAAAAGCCGCATAGATGATGACGTAAATCATCATGAGTGCAAGTCTGTCATTTTTTACGTAATCTCCTCGGCTTCGGTGTTGCATTCTGGTTAGAGGCCATTGTCGCCAGAACATTTCACCTTTGTTCTCAACCCAAAACTTTATTAGCTGCGATCGATTCAGTTACTTTGTCTTGCTTGAAGCTGTTTGTGATATTACTTGTGCTTGCCTGAAAAATAAGACATTTACAAGTAGGTCAACGCACTGAAATAGTAAATCGCAGTAATAGTCAGTAATAGTAGAACTATATCTTTAAAATAACTGATAATTGCAGTAAGAAAAATTCTATTTTTGAATTCAAATGGATATTTTAAGATATTTTATTTAATTCGATTCATCAATTATTGTCTTTATACTTTTCATGATTTCGCGATTCATCAAATTGGCAATGATCCGTCCACTTTTCGTACAAAGCTCCAAACAGATTTCTTTTGTTTTTGTTTTTCAGTCTACGGCAACAATCAGAAAGGAATAATTAATTATCCGAAGAGAGCTTGACAACACTAGATATCAAGTTTACAGACCTCGTTTCTCAATTAAAAAATCGATACACCGATAGTACTGAACTGCAATGCAAAAGTCAACTTTTCCGAATGGAGTTATGAAAAAGCTTATAACAGAGTAATGGCCCTCTGGAAATACGCGCGGGTCAAACTTTTTTTTGTTCCCTATCCACCTCCATCGTTCTCAATGTTGCATTAAAACTTTACAAACAGTGTATTTTGATGATGCTTTGTACTTTGAACTTCAATGCATCTGCTTTGTTATTGCAACGCTCTCTATCCGGCAAGCATACGCGCTCCAAACTTTTAATTAAAATCTATCTCAATAGCGCGCCGCAAGAGAGACGTAGAGGACCGGGTGGAAGGGATAGGCGAGAGAGAGAGAGAGAGAGAGAGAAAGAGAGAGAGAGAGAGAGAGAGAGAGAGAATGAGAAATGTACAACGCTTTGAAAAGTAGGCTGGCCGAAAGCAGCTCGATGTTAAAATTCCAACAGAATTATGCTCGTCTGCGCGGGAGGGTGCAGGGCTGGCCGATTAGCAAGTCATTCGCGGGGTTGTATTTCATAGCCACGCTTGTAATTAAACGGAGCCCTCATATACATCACTGAACGCACAGACGCGAGAGAGAGAGAGAGAGAGAGAGAGAGAGAGAGCGAGCGAACTACACGCTGTCATACTATATTCGATTTCGATTTGGCTCGCTAGCGCGCGATCGAGCTCGTGCACACGCGACAAATCATTTTCAATCGTCGGCCAGTGGAATTAATCCGAAATAAAATACATCGAGCTTGACCGTACGTAGAGTGTCGAGAGCAGGGGGGAGGGGCGGTGAAAGAGCCTGCTTGTCGCTCCCCGCGATTCCGCTCGAGAGCTCACCGAAATATGGACAAAAGTGCATTTAACCGCAGCACCCGCGTAAATAGAGGCTTGCCCTCACTCGACGCCTCTGTGCGCTCGTCCGTTTTATATCCTGTTCTCGCAATCGACGCTGATTGGAAATCGTCATTAATACCCCTCAAGTTTTGATTAATAGTCAAGCCAAACATCAAACACGCTATTGAATTCTGCGTTCAAAACTTTGCTTTGATTTCGAGTACAATGCAAAGTTTAGTCATTAACGATGTATCTGACTGTATCTATAGTCCCCGTTATTTCAATGCTCATTATGGTTTCAATGAAATTTGCAATGAAAAATATAACTTTACGTTAACTTGGAAAAATATAACGCGCAATGAAAAATATATTTTGTCACTAATAATATATTGAATTTTTCATTCAAATTTGGCTCATGCGAGCGGACTTTTGATACTCTCTCCGCAGTGAAGATTGAATTATATTAAAATGGAATAATAAATCTCTACAAGGATAATTTGTGAAAAATTTATATGACAGTTCAAAAATTTTATTTCTCAAAATCAATATTTTCATTAGATCAGAATTAATTATTTTTGCAAAATTGGGGGAAAAATAGAAAATAAAAATACAGAAACGGATAGAATTCGAATGTCTAAATTGATTTTAAAATTATATAATGGTTACTGGAAATTTTTTTGGAAAAATCTGAATAAATCAATGTAAGTTTAAACTTCATAAGCCTGTTTTTGAAATATCAATCAAAGTTATCGTGTGTATACGAGAGCGAATTACTGAATCAATCTCGCAAGAGCATTGCAAGATTCGTGGAAATTGAAATATAACTTTATAGCGTATTATAAAGTTGTATTAGGATACGCATTGACACTCTTGGCAGGAAAAAGAAGTATTGTAAACTACAGGTATTGCAATATTCCACTGTTACTTGCATATAATACATCGGCGGTATGTTTGAACATGACTACCGTACAATATGCAATACGGCTAACGTTGCACTTGTTATGGTGTTATTCAGTATTTTTATCATACACTAATGTTTTACTATATTGTTTAATCGTTTCAAACTCACTAAAACTTCCCGATCATAAAATAATTATCACTTGCATTACATATTTAAAAAAATTATAATAACCAACGAGTAGGCGAACAAATTGACGGTAGTGTAGAATATAATTGATAGCCAATGGATGATCTGACATTTTTTGAGCCGATGGTCATTTCTTCCAGGTTTTAGAAAAATAATATTTTTTTCAATCTTTGTAGTGTTTTAACTCTCCTTTTATGACGGTATTTACATTTTTTTTATCAAAAAGGTATAATCATCAATGAACTTTTTTATATTATGTTTCGACATTTGCAGACAAAAATGATTTTTTACCACGATAAGCTACATGCATTTAGAATCACAATTACTCGGCAAAAATTATTTTCAGTATAGATATATTCAAAAATGAATATCCAGCAATATCGCAAAAACAAACAAAAAATACAAAAAAACAAACAAAAAAACAAGCAATAGTAAAAGTAAAAAAAAACATCGGAGACGAGAGAAATCTCCCGGAATTGCAATGACAACAAATCACTAGCGGTCCGGCGAGCAAGATAAATAAAAGCTCATCGGGATAAGCGTATTGGATATTAAGCTAACGGACCACCTTAAATTTAAAGCGAGCTTACCGATGCTGTTGACATAATGTCGTTGGCGACGAGGCAGCCGAGCTGCAGAAGCTCGGCATGCTTGCACTGTATTAACCCAACGATAGAAAGAGAGCACGTAAGCGTGTTTGTTTAACGATTTTTTTATATATGTATCGCACAAAACTCACACGCGGCCCATGACACTTGGCGAGGCGAGTGTAAAAGGTGTCCCGCGGCGCGCATCGGCGAGCGCGTGTTCAAGACTATCCGCACGAGAGCTGCGCCGCTTGCAACGGAGGTACCCGCCTCCCTAAAGCGCCAGCGCCAACCGAGTCAACCCCACCACTATATTCCCTTGTCGCGCGCAGTCGCCCTATACTCCGCGATACGTATCTACGTATGTATATAACGAAATCCTTAAAAAAAACACACTTTTCTGGGGTCTAGAATGGCAAAAAAATTTTTTAATGCTAAGACTTCTGGACCTTTTTCCTGTTATTTTTGAAGGTATATACTGTCGGAAAATGATCGTGAACATTGGAAAAGTCCTCTGGAACTATATTTTTTCAGCATTTTCCCGATATTAATAACAAACTAAAAGTGTAATTATTTTTCAATTTTTTTGATAACTTGCCACCGGATAATTATTTTTGAATGAAACTTTTTTTCTGCGTACAGGTCTTCTTTTTTGCTATCATTTTGATTGGTCAAAAATGTTTCTAACGGTCTTAGAAGCCGAGAAATCAATATTTGAAGAAATGCCGTTTTTCGCCTATTTTCTGTGAGAAAAACCCATTTGATTATAATGGGAAAATGCCGAAAAAGTAGTTTCTGCAGACTTTTCCAATGTTCACGAGCATTTTCCGACACTATATACCTTCAAAAAGAAGAGGAAAAAGGTCCGGAAGCCTTAATAGCATCAAAAAAATTTTTTGCCATTCTAGACCCCAGAAAAGTGTGTTTTTTTAAGGATTTCGTCATATACATACACACATACATACACACACTCACGTACTTTCTGTTATTTTTCACCAGGGCTTCGTACTTTTTGGCGATAAAGCCGCGAGCGCGAGCGCGCGCGCGCATTTGAATAATTCGATGGGAAATTTTCTTTCGTAGATAAAGCCTTGCCAAGCGCTATGAATATTATGTACACTATTTGTTTGAGAGATTACGTGCGCTCGGCGCGAGGATGAGGATTTCGACGCTGCTTTTGTTCGCTTAAACTCCCGCGAAGGGATTTTTCAACTTTCCTCAAGCGGCTCTTGTTTATCACTCTTATTCGCCGCGATGCTGCTAACAGCAGATTTACAACACAAATGTTCTCGTCTCGCCCTAATTTTTTTTTGTTTGTGCCGACTATTATGCATCCGCGCCTATGAGATTATGAAAAGCTTACAGTTTTCTGAGACTTTGCCGATGCACGCTACGCTATTTATATTACGGATTATTTACAGAGATCCTAAAATTCCTTTATACATCGAAAATTCCCTAAATATTCCGTGAAAGTTGTACTCATGATCGCTATATATGCCAGAAAACCAGCCAGTTAACTTGCAAATATTTCGAAAATAGTCGCCAGATAAATAGAGGATAAAGCAGCGGGAGAAAGTAGTCCCGCGGTATCTGCGAAATTTGAATAATTCTGAAGGAAAATTCGACCTGTGTTTCGTGCTTTCGTGCTTGTAAAAGCAACTGAGAGGATTCTGACTTTCAGAAAATATCAATTCATATTAATTTTTTTCATTCAAACAGCTGCCAAGTTTGCAGTCCGATAGCATTGTAGAGTTTCAAAAGGAAATGAAAATCCTCGTCAAGCGTATACTATTGGTTTAATAATTAAAATAGAATATACATTCATTCGATTGTATTTCATATCGAAATTCAATTTTAAATGTAATTGGAATTCGATATCAGTAATTTCCAATTATCAGGCTGTCATAGATATTGCCAGCGTTTAATTCTCTCTTATAATTCAACTTCGTCGCTTTTTATGTACTCCGGGCTTGTGTCGACCATCGTTTACGGCGAATAACATTACCCTTTCCAAGCAAAATAAAAAAAAAACGAAATCTACTGAAGTGCCACGCGCAGCCAATATGAAACTCTGGTCTCAAGGCGTTTTAGCGTATGTTAAGAAAAAAGAGTCTTGCCGTTTTTTTTACTGATAGCAGGCGAATTCCGCTCGATTTATAAGCGCCGGCGAAAGTCAAGTATCGTTCGCGGAAACGCAAAGGAGAAAACCCCCCGGGCTACACTTCTCATCTCTCGCGTCTTCTTCTGTGACCCTATCACGAGAGTAAAACCCCTTTCGGTTCTTTCTAGTAAATACGAAAAGAACTACGAATAACAGAACTTAAAACTTACGATAGTACGATACAAAAGGCCAAGGATCCAGCTTTGAGTGGGCGGAAATGAGTGTTCGAAGAGTATAAGTGGTTTATCTTCCTGTAATCAAGCATTATTACTATCATTCAAATGGACTTTTTTTAAATTTACATTCCCTAGCACTCTTTGATTCAGACTGAAAGTTCCAAATGCACCTCATAAAGTAGTACTGCAATTATGCAGCCAATGAAAATGCGCGTGTTCACTTTAATTTTAATACACATAAAAAAGACACACAAAAAATTGTTAGTTAATCGCCTCAGAATTCGCCGCGACAGTAGAATCAGTAGTAACCATTGCGAACATCCCTCGCTGAGTACGCATCCACTTCATGTGCGCGTGACATCGCGTCGGGAAGGGTTTATCCGAACCCTCGCTCTTTCAATCGCCCCGTCATCAGATCTTCCGACTAGGGTGTTGCAATTATCTCCCTCTCTGTCTCTCTCCCCTCGGTTTCTCTCTGGCCACGTACGTCCTTATCGTGACTCTTGAAACGGAGCTACATCAATTTTCCTCGTGTCACCGGGGACAAGATTCGCAAGCTCTCTCTCTCTCTCTCTCTCTCCCTCTCTCTTCGCCAAGTGAGTTAACTTTCGACTGGACCTAGTTTAATTGGATTGCAACGTATTTGTCGGAAAAGAGCGAAACAAGTTTGCTCTTACGGAGCTTCGGAGGAGTTTCAAGTTTTAGCTTTTCATGCAATGTTTGCTGTAAGCTTTACATGTTAGACAAGATGAATTCACAACTTTAAGTGATGTTTTCATTTGCATCAGATAGTGCAATTATTTAACAAACATATTATTATTATTATTATTATTGGTTAGCATTGTCCGTTCTTATATTATCCTCCATATACATTATGCAGTTTTCAAAAAACGTGTAAAATTATCAATTGAAAAAATAGTTTTTTTTTGTACTTGAAAAGTAGATTTTCACGCAATATTCTCACGTGTTAAATATTTTGTCAATCAAAGGTATTTTTTTCTTGCAAAAAAAATTATGAATGATGTTTCAGATTCTTATGAGAAATGCGGTATTTCAGGATATATCGTGCTGAAGAAGATATTACAGTCGCTTGCAATACATAAAAAGCACATGGGCAGCAGGTGTAAAGCGTGAAAAGAAGCTTTTCGAAAGGGTTGGTGAGTATATATATATATTTTTTTTTCTGCAGCCGAGCAACAAAAAAAGTGGTCGGCAACTCGCTGAGCACCACGTACTTTTTTTCTCCCTCGAGCGCACTTGTTATGCAAATTCAAATGACATGCGTCAATCGCACTTGAATGAAGGCTCGCGTCACTCTTTCTTCTTTCTCTCTCTCTCTCTCTCTCTCTCTCTCCCATCCTCCCAAAGTTATTCCAACGCTTTTCATTCGGCTCTGGCAACCTCGCGACCGCATTCTCAAATGACTCTGTTTCAGCTATCGAGAATGAAAAGTAAAATAAGAAAGCCCGGTAGCTCCGTTCTTTCGGAACACAAACAGTTCGACGTAAGCGGACGCCGCGGGGAAAATAGTTTTCGTTTGCCGATGGCACGTTCGTTACTTAGGCAAGTTCCTCATTCGCGTGCAAGCTGTTATTTTCAACAGCAAAGCAAACGAAAGGGAGCGCGATGCTCATTTAGACTGAGTTTTATTATTTGCCTCGCGATTTTCCTTGGGCCAGTTAATTTTTATTATTCATTCGCGTGTAATATCAAAGTTTAAATTTCAATTAAAAAGTTGAGCACAGCGGGAGAGAAAGAGAGAAATAGAGAGAGAGAGAGAGAGAGCGAGAAAGAGAAAGCGAGCAAACTCCCCGTGCGCGTTTTGTGTGTGCTTTCTCTCTAGCTGGCGCGCGAGAGTAGTTCGACTTTTACCACTTTCAACAGCCAGAGCGCTTGCCCTCCGCCTTTTAAGTATTCCCAGTGAATTTCGGAGCAAGACTACCGTGCAGAGGATGCTCTCTACTTGTTTCGAGTATCACTATAGTACAATCTTTACCGGTGTTAAGCTTTCGGCGTGGCGCGTATTGTTTTATATTGCAAATTTATGACTTTTACAGAGGCTACGTGAAATTCGCGTAGTAAAAGAAAAAGAAATTTTTAGGTCGCGAACTTACTGTTTTTTCATTGTGTTTCGTTCTATTTTCAAGCAGGAAATTTTATAATTAACGCCAATCAACCTGTGCAAAGTGAATTCTAGAAACTAGTACTCGCATGCACGTTACGTCAGTTATCTGAAAGTTATTACTATTTATGATCGAATTTATATGCACTAAACAAGCAATGAAATGCATAATGCTTTTGATAAATGTCACTTAAGCTCTCGGGAATTGAAGCTCGGATACATATCAAAATTCGTACAGAATATATACATGTAATAGTCCACAAAGTAAATGACAATTTTTGGCTGCTCCTTTTTACCGAATCTCTCTGCCAGTTTGACGTGTTGATTTTGCTGTATTTTCTCTCCCGAAAAAAAATGCGCCGTACAACTACGAATTCTCGGTATCCAAACTTTCCAAGCTGAGAAAAAAAAAGAAAGTCAATATTTGAACTAGTAGCCAGGCAGTCGCTAGAGCTGTGAGCTTCATCGTTACA
This sequence comes from Galeopsomyia nigrocyanea, assembly GCA_035047105.1. Classification (NCBI taxonomy): domain Eukaryota; kingdom Metazoa; phylum Arthropoda; class Insecta; order Hymenoptera; family Eulophidae; genus Galeopsomyia; species Galeopsomyia nigrocyanea. The sequence continues at coordinate 12,396 of JAWWMK010036252.1, forward strand.
GCGAGAAAGGGCGAAAGCCAATGGAATAATTGAAAGGTACTGGATGGGAGATATCATGGTCGAATATCGACGGTTAGCCTCTTTGCGGTTATTGGCTCGACTATAGACACGCAAAATTAGCAAGGCCAGTTGTTCGGGCCACTAACGCAGCCGTCCGCGCCACTTTCCAAGTCCACTTAAAGGCTATAGCTTGTACTCGCCTTCCTTATCCCGAGACGATCGCTGGATTAGCCCCTCGCGGCGCTCGACACTACTGACTCTCGCTCTCTCTCTCTCTCTCTCTCTCTCTCTCTCTCTCTCCCTCTCTCTCTCTCTCTCTCTCTCTCTCTCTCTCTCTCTC
>JAWWMK010036273.1:0-12735 GCA_035047105.1 Galeopsomyia nigrocyanea
CTGAAGAGGAGACATCTTTTGTCTCGAAACGTTGAACAATAAAATAGTCATGTGCTCCAATTGAGTAACAGAGTTCAATCTCCCTCAACTCCAAATATTTATTTACATCTTCGGAGCATCCCGAAAGGGAAAACAAATTTTAAAGTGTTAACGAAATATTTGATCCTGAAAATCTCGGAATTATCTCTAACGCGTGTGTTAAAGAAATCCCCCGCACCGTGCAGCTCGCGTTTGCCATTTCCTTAAGTTGAGGTTTGATATCCGTTTTCGTGTCCGTTTTTTCTACTGTAATCTTAGCCACTATCAGATTTGTTATTTAGGTATTTGTTTCTGTCTGTGGTTTAATTGAATTTAATTTTAAGTCAAGTTGGGGCTGACCGAAAATTTTATTTTTAATATTGCAAATAATATTAAAAAGACCGCCTTCTTGTTTAACGGTTTGATGGAAGGCTTCGAGATTTTTGGAGTTTGAAAAATAGGATTCTAAATCTTCTTTCTTTATTTCGAAACTTAATTGAGCCTTTACAAAGTCGATAGCTTTATTGCTTTTTCCTAAAAATCCAAAGTCTTCGTCCTCTAATTTTTTTCTAAAGGTTTCGAAGCTTTCTCGAGAAAAATTTTGTTTCGATGAAAGAGGTGTGTTTGTGCACTTACTTAAATTTTCAAAATTAAATTCTATATAGTACTGATCTCGCGGAGATGGAAAATCGAAATCAGTATTTCTATATACGGCTAAAGGTTCCAGAGAGACTCCCGCTGTGTCGTCAGTTATAACAGTCGTAGTTTCGTGGTCGCTGTCGTATTCTTTGTCGTCCCTGTATCCCCCCCACTGTGTTAAAATTTCCGTGGGATCTAGCTTTTTAAGTAATCCGACTATCTCCCCGCTCATTTCAAGATTGTATGAATTGCAAATATCCCTTAATTGTTTCTGAACTTTATTAACTTTTAACTCTTGTTCTTTAATTAGGTTAGATTCTTTTCTTTCAATGCACAGAGAAATAAAACTAGCCCGTTCTTTCTTTAAAACTTCAATTAAGTTCTCTACTGTACTGTTAGCTTTTTCACTCATTATTCAAAAAATATTTCTCGAATTTTTGAAGCATGCTGTTTCATTTTTCTTTTACAAAAAAAATTTACAATATTTTTTGTTTTAATTATTTAAATAATTATTTCTTAACAGTCAAAAGCAATTATGCCGATGCACCATCTGTGGTGGGCTTTTTAGGCTTATTTACGTTATGTTTGAATTAGGATCGAATAATAAATAATATTTAATCAATTAATAAGTAAAAATTAAATTAAGCCCAAAACTATTATTCATCACCGCATGGGGTTCAGAAGGAATCCCGAGTTACTTGCTTTATATGACTGTAGGAATAATTAAGTAAATATAAGATGTTTAATTCGATTTTACTCTGAGGTTTATTAAAGCAACTAAAGAACATGAAGAGTACAACTCGAGTAGATGTGTAGTGTAATTTGTGTATGATAATCGGGGAGACAGTAAATCAGAAGAATCTCGTAGACCTCAATAGTAAGTTGTAGGTTGCCCAATTACGAGGCAGTTGTAGAAAGAGCTGTCGCTGGAACTTGTCATTCACGAAGCCAAACACGTACTAAGTGTCGGTCGCAATGATCCTCGAAGAGAGCGCAGAGGGTCTGTCGCCTGGCTTCAAGTGTGGTAGCTTCTATTAATAAGCCCCGGGGCGTAGCTGCAGCGCAGAGCTTCCTTCTAGTCTACTGGTCTAGGCGTGACCTCAGAGAGTGTAGAAGCGAGAGCGTCGATGATGTCGGATCCTTAAGCCTATTGAGAGATACAGGGAGACTTGTTGCTTGTCTGATGACTAGAGCTTGACTGCACCCTGAGCTTGTACAAGCTCGGCCCTTATATACTCATTTCTCGAGCTAAAAAGGTGTGGCATTTTCCAATTTTGTGTCTTGCCGCTTATGGAATGAAGTGCAGCGTCTCATTTGAAATACATGGCGACAAACTGTGTTTTCTCGCTTATGGGTTGCAGTACAGCGTCCCATCTGAAATACACAGATTTTGTCGGAGCTCGGCCGATTTTGTCTGATTGGACGAGAACGTTTAATGACTTTGTTTTCTTTCTATTTACGGTTGTGCGACTGCTGTAGCTGTTGAGACCGATATTTTTATAAGCTGCAGGTGGCATCGTTTCTATTCTTTGATTTTACTGCCTCTTACAAATATGAACATGTGTACGTGTTTATGTATGTGTGTGTGTGCATGTGTGCAAAATAAATGCTTTCTCGTCAGAATATGACAACTACATCCCATAATTCTAAACTTGCTTTAAAGTGGAAAATTTATTTTTCAATAAGACTTATGTCGAGGTACTTTTGTTAATAAACAATTTATCTCACTTATATTCCCCTCAGATTATTCAGGGAACGGAACCAATCAATAGATTCCTATCCGATATTTCAGTTACAGGTAACAATTATAAACTAGAACCTCTAAACATTTAAAACGCCAACGGCACACCAACAAGGATACCTCTTCTTGCGGTTACGCGCCGAACCAGGCCACTGGGTAAACGCGAACGGATGGTAATAGAAGCGGTTAATTGATGCCGCTGCCGTTGTTATACGTATATCTAGGGTGTCAAAATCAACTAACGGGAACAAAACAACTCGGAATGATACATTTCTCGAACATTTCCAAGTCGAGGCTCCAAACGGACCGCTCTCTAAAATATTTCATGAAAAATCATTTACGCAGGCCGCTAATTGTCATTGTCGGAGAATATTGAAAATAAATCCCACCGCTTTCTAAATTTTTACAAAAAACCCTTTTGGTAAAAACTAAAGCCTGAACAAGGCTAGGTTACCTATTTTGGCCTTCTGGAAACCGCTCCTGCGCTAGCTCATGTAGGGGATCAAATAGTCGCGCAAGAAATCTATATAAAACTTAACGACATAAGGACGCGCCATCCGGTGCTCTTATATTTTTTCGCAGTAGACTGGGACGCGATACGTCGCCACCCCCTGTCTGGATTGTTAAAAAACAAAATACAGGCCCACTATTATTTTGGCTACTCATTACAAGAAAATTTTAGTCACTATTCACTGGTCCAGGGATGCATTCAGATCTAATCGAAAAGGGAATAAGGAATTCCTCACGATAACTAGGTCCCCCACACATGCTTACAACCTTCGCTACTGCGGAGGCAATAGTCACCCACGCAAATAGAAGGGAGGCTAACGAGGCAGGTCCCAAATAGGGAATTCATAGAAGTCGGATAACGGTAAAAATAACTCTCCTTGCATTTAATTGAAAAATTTCAGGACGCGATTTAATAAAATTCCAGAAACTCCAATAAAGGGAGCATAAACTACGGTTAATAAAATAAACATGTCAGAGTATTAAACCTCCTCTAAACCACCGCCATATGTTTTAAGGAACAGTGGTGACATCTAGACTGGCGAAGTTGGAACCGAGTATAGGATAATTATTCTTCCAAGCCCTTTTGCCGAGGAGTACTCATAAAAAGGGCGATGGCAAAGGTCTCCGGAGGGATAGAACCCCTTTAATTTCGTCAGGGAATTTCGTGACCAGAAAATTGACTCTGACCAAACGCGACCCCTGCTATGAACAAAGGAACTAATAAAGAAGGTCGAATTAGACCCAGGAATCGAAAAACGACAAACTCTAAATTTATGGTTTTCGTGGCCGATTTCCTCTTGTTGGGGGAATGACGACAAGGATCTAAGTATCCCGCCCGAGGTCGAAGGGTTGGGATGAAAAACGAATAGGACCACACAGAAATACATACCACCTTCTCTATTTCGCTATGGAGACGATATAGTCTGTCTTTCTTTGCAGCTCGCCTTAACCACGACTAGAGGACGGGTCCGGATAGAGCTCAACAGCACTCCTCAGAAATCATCAGATTTGGGGTAGTTTTAACACGAGAATGAGTAAAATCTCCGACGCTCCACCAAGTAGCCACCGCTCGGTCCCATATTTCTACATTCTTTTCGAGAAAAGGGTTTCCTTAGGAACACCCACAATCCGGCATTTCAAGTAGTGCACGGTGATTCATTTTCAATATCAACCTCCTCACCGCATCACACACCGGGTTATATTGCAAAAATAGTTAATAACACTTTGCCTAAGAGTAATCTTTCATAGTAGGGGTAAGCCCTTTTTATTATCTTATAACAAACTTACAACCACCTTAAAACGCCACTTAATTTAGGGCGCTAAATTGAAATTCAGAAAAGCGCAAGGCACCGGGACTTAAGAAATCCTTGGGTCAAAGCTACGACCTTTCCGGAATAAAAAAAAAGGGGAGTGGCCCATAAAAGGCAAGCTCCATCTGTGTGCACTACTGTGTACCCATCATTGTCAATTATAAACTGGAAAGAACCCTCCCTTCTCGGGCACGAAACTGTTAAGTATCCTATTCTTATGGTCCTCAGGGGACAATGACACCTCTGATATCTCTGATGTCACGGGTAATAATACTAAAACCACGTTCGGAACCGATTCAAGGGATCGCAGAAAAGCCTCGCTAGGAACTAATATAACCATCTCGTCTAAAAAGGGACATAATTAATACCGCAAATAAGGTAGCCACGTCGAATGGATAAGCTGCCATCAAAACTTTCGGGGACACTTCGGCGTTAAGTTAGGAACAACCTACAAAAACTTTTTGGGAGCCGCCACTGGCATTACTCTCTATAATGGAATAGTTCGGAACAATGTTTCGCATCTTTTACGCTTCATTAGGTCGTGAATACAGGCAGCAAAAATACACGGGCTATGAACGTATTTGCAACCCTCTGTAGGGTCACGGCTATCCCCAGTGACATAATATCTGGTCGAAATCAGGACCAACAAGGTCATCTTCGACTGGACCAGCTTTTGACCTCGGACTAGCTCACGGCAGTTCAAAAACTCTAGTGGGAAAAATCCCACCGCGCTGAACACCGACGGATGTGATTCGGGTCGTAAGGGTTTAGGTTCTCAAGGACATATAACGGCAAATTTGTTCCCTAGTTGGAAATACTCTACCCAAATCCCACCGCATTGAAAAGCCTTCGCTTCCCTCTTGAGTTTTCAATAAAATCGCGCAAAGGTACCCGCGTACATCTCACCGCTTCTAAGAATTTGGGAATTTTCGCTTATCGAATCCCACCGCTACCCCGGTTACCGCGGAACTCCTCACAACAACGAAATTAAGAAATACCCAACAAAGAGAGCCCAAGGGCCTTGGAAATTTAATAGCAACAATATGAAACACGATAGTCTTTGCGAGTTATATCGCTAGGAAAAAGCAAGAAATTTTTCTTTTCAAAAATATCCTCGTCAGTTGGGCAATCGAGGCGAGTAAATTCCGATTTCTTGGGTCCTAGCAAAGGGCCTACAGAAAAGATCCCTTCGGACCATTCAATTTAAAACAAAACCTGGGCAGTCATGCAAACTCACTCACAACCTAAATTTATTGAGGTAGTAACCTCACCAATAACACGCACGTGTACATGAACCTATGCACTGACTCTCCTATAATCTAGTATAAATATCGAATAATTAGGCATCAGCTGCCACTGTTAACTTTAGTTATGTTCAAACCGAACAATATATGTAGGCATGTGTTGCCTCGTCAAGGCAAAAGTCTAAGACATAGTACTCTTTCCTCTCAACACCACTAGATAGTGAATTTCTAGCAAATAAATACCGAAAAATATGTAACCACATGATTTAATCTTGAATCTGAAGAATATGGAGATAGTTAGCTTAAGAAGAAAAAGAAGAAAAGCCTAGATCGGCACTATAAGAGATGGCTATAATTTGAGCCGGCTACCCTCGTTGATGACCATCTCGTGCTTTGATAGTTTAGCAGATAAAATCATAAGCATACTTTTACTGATCAACTTCAAGGTCCTCAACATTAGATCCATACACTCACCAGAGGAAACCTTCAATCCTTTTTATCTCGCAACGAAATCGCGATTTCATAGTAAAAAGTGGAAGCTTCTTCATCAAGCTCCTCACTTTTTTTCCTCTGGGGGGAGGTGTTACGTTCTAGCCAAAATCGACCAGCAAAAAATTTTTTTTTATCAATTTAATGCAACTCGAGAGCGCTCGAGTTGCAACCTTTCGTCGACGCTTATCTTTTTTCTCTCACCGATCGTGAGATTTCGGAGGTGCTGACTCCGATGGGAAAAACAAGATGCTTTTCCTCTCATTCAGGTCAGCATCTCCGAATTCGCGAAATTAAATCCGAGCCGGTCGAGGCCTGCGAGAGAAACGTTGATTGCTTTTCTCGAGGTGAAGGTTAGGCTTGAATTTAGTCATAACGCAGTAAGAGTGAGATTGACTTGCGAGCACACGTGTGCACGCAACGCGATATCGTTTCTTGCAGAGTGCGATAAGAGCGCAAACTAAGTCGCATTCTTTCACACCCTGCTACTATGTTGAGAATCTCTTTTTTTTATTTTTAACTGGTAAGCGTAAACGAAAATTAGATTGGAAAATAAAAGAAAGAACAAAAGCACAATTGAGAACTTTATAAAAGAAACTTAAGTAGCTCTAAGTTAAAAAATTTTACCATAAAGAAAAAAGCAAAAAATAGTAGTTCCGGAAAAGCGAACCTTAAGCGAAAATATAAATTTTAAGCTAATCCCGAAATTTCTGCGATGCGAAACAAGCCCGGAAAAGCCATTTAGAGTTGCGCTCAAGGTCGCGCGGGAGTGCGGCGGGAGCGAGAGAGACAACATCTCTCTCTTCCTTCTTTCCCTCTTTCTCTCCTACGCAGCTTCGTGGGAGGGAGAGAGACGGAATCTCTCCTTTTGTTCTCTCTCCTTTTCTCTTTCTTAGTCTCCTTTCTTCGATTCGCACCTACTCCCACTCTCCCTTTTTTACCGTTACTCCTTTGCTCTCTCTCTCTCTCTCACTCTCTCGCTGGATGCTGCGGGGTGGGAGAGCGCAGCGTCCTTTTATGATTTACGTGTCGTCGGTCATGGGCGGAGTAATTAGTAATATTGGCCGGTGATTTAGGTCACTGTACCAATGTGCTAATTGCTCCTTTTTTCTGACTGACGGGGGTCAAGCGCGAGAGGAAGAAATACAATTCCTGCGCGCACTCTCCTCCGGCAGTGACTCCAGGACTTCCACCGCGACGCGCAACAGTTTTTTTGTTCTTCCGCGGTCACCCGTTTTCTGGCTCCGCGCAACGGCAACTCACTTTGCCCGCGACTACGAACTCTTCACTAAACTTGCTCAACCACGCGGAGCAATCTCGGGAGTACCGCATTTCCTCTCTCGCGTCGCCGAGTCGCTTACCATTATTTCTATCAGAAAAACATTTATTTTTTTTACAAGCTCATTAAAACTTAACTACAAAAATTCAATCTTCTCATTTGAAAATCCGTCTACTCCACTAATCCCTCTCGTTGTGTGGTGTGTGACTGGCCGCGAGTAGCACTTCAAGTGCAACAGTTTTGTGTTCCGCACGCGAACGTGCGTCCCTGCAGCCAAGCAGCACAGCGGCGAGGTGAAAGCCCGACCGCCCTCAGCCTTCCTCAGTAGCAGCTTGCAGCCCAGCTCGCTGAGCCACCACGGAAGAGCGGTTTCAAGGAGGAAGCCAGCGGAGAGGTAATGAAAGCTAACGTCTTTCACTACCTGAGGTATTTCAAACTTGCCCCTTTCTGCTTCGCTCAGTCCCGAATATTATCAATAACATATGTAAATGAATCACTATTTCTCTATCTCTCTCTCTCTCTCAAGCATAAAAACAAAAATAAAAAAGAGAAAACAAAACTGAAATCATTATTATGAAAGAAAAGTCATGATTTTCTCTATTATTATGAACTTTTAAATCGATAATTACGTAATCTAACTATTTCACGAATTGAAACTATTACTTTTTTAATACGATAAAATTAAACCTACCTAAACAGTGAACTGCAAATAATCATTTTTGCTTGCCACTTTTGTGAATAGAAATTACCTTATTATCTTGCAAACCTGAACTCATTTCATAATTTATAAGAACCGCTACTTAACAATTCTCGAAACCCCGAAATTACAGTTATAAGGAAAAAATTTCAAATTCATTAATTTTCGAACTTATAGTTATTACCTTCACAGATACGAAGTTCATGAATTGAGACTTTTATGGAAAAATCAAATATTACTTCTACTTCTCTCATTTTATTGTTTGCGAGTCCAAATTATGGTTACCACGATCACATGACAACAATTTCCGAGGGAACATCAAATCGAGTTCTCCTATTATTAAACGTCATCAATAAAAAAGGCTTAAATCTATAATTCTTACAAAATTCACGCAGTCAAGGTTCACTAATACTAAGACATAACGTAGGTCATTTTTATATTATTGAAGCTTCACAAAAAATACAGATCGTCACAACTAATCACTTTTTACAATCGTGGAGCTCACCGAAATTTCAATGTGCCACCAGCTAAATTTGAAAAACTCTAATCATTACAAATCATTCAAAAGTCATATTATTTTTTTTCTAATTGCAATGTTGCGAAAATCATTAAGAATAGAATGAAAAAGTCATCTTTATAAAATTTCAAACTGCCATCAGCAAAATTTTCAAAAGTTCAATTTGCCACTAACAAATTTGCGAACACCCAAATAGCTAACAATAGAATGGAAAAGTCATTTTATAGTAGCAAAGTCTTTACGAAAATCAAAACTGCCAACAATCAAATCTAGGGAAAATCAAATTCTCGCACCCCTTCTCAAATAATCAAGATATAACAGATGTCTTAAGATTTTTGGCTTTCATGTCACATTATCTAGTGTTGAAGTGAAAAACATATCAACAAACTAGAAAGTAATCATGTTGTAAGAATGCGAACAAATTTTTATTGAATATAGGACTACGGTATAACATGCAGTTATAATATATACATATATGAGTACTCGAGTCCCAGTATTTGAATTTTCAAAGTATATCAGACAGGTGAATCAGTCAGAAAGAGAAGTTTTGAAATAAGTTCATGAATAAATTCAAAAAGTAGATTGCTACATTGTTTATTATAGAGTGGAAGCATTATACCTTTTTTTTACTTTACAATGCATTTTCCACGGTTTCAGTTTTTTCAAGTTCAAAATGTTCCCTGCGCATTCAACTTTGGTCAAAATAAGTGTGGGTGGCTCATTTTCTTGCTAAAGACCTACCGTATAACGTCCACTTACTCAAAAATTGTTAGATCGACCCAGATGTACGGTGACTTGAAAAATACATGGAAAAATATAGTAAATTGGTGATTTTTATGCTATTATTTGTATTTCATGGTGTAGTTCAGTGCATGATAAGTGAAAAATTCTTCTGATAAGTGGAATTTATTCTATGGGTTTTAAGGAAGAGAATGAGTCCTCGAATAACAATTTAGGTCAAAGTGGCATGCGCATGGAACATTTTTAATTAATGTCCATAAATATCTTAATATGCATATAAATTGGGTTTAAAACATGGAAAAAAATTCTGGAGGGCATACAATTTTTGTTTTCTAAGCAGAATATGTGTGAAAAATTTCAACAATTTTGGTTTTAGAATAATAAAAATAGAAATTTCACCGGAAACCTACTTTAATGCATCCAATTCTAATTTTATTGCTTCTAACCATTCCTTTCAGTCTGGTCGAGTCTGAGCCCTGAACCTTTGCAATTAATACATACAGCTCTTCGTCGCTTATCAACCTTTTTATATATTTACTGGCTGTGCAAAGCCTATATAATATTTCAACGACAGATTTTACCTTAGACGGCCTACCTCGCTTTCTTTTTGATTGAGCTTCAGTTTGCACTTTGGTTTGAACTTCAGTTTCTCCCTCATTTTCGGTGTTCTCTACTCTGTCAGATTGTTTATCTTCGTCTATTGCTGCGTATGTATGCATTTTTATTAAAAAATACATCATTGTACACCAGTCTTTCAATAAATATTAACTTCGCGTGTCTCAAAGATTTTCTTTTCTATCGAATTGTACAGCTTATATCCGTCTCTCGTATATTCACTAACACGCACTTAGCTGCTACTACGTCAAACTTCGTATCAGCGCCTTTTAACGCAAAGGCTAAGCAACCAAAACGTTTAAGTTGATTTATATCGTACATAAATTTAAGGGATAGTACTTTTAACGGTGCATTCATATCCAAGGTTTTATATGGACTCAGGTTGTACAAGTAAACGGCCGCTTCTAACATGATGTGCCACATAATTCCCGGTAGTCCCGTACCTAACTGAAGAGCCTTTATTTTCTTCTGCAGAGTTTGATTTATTCTCTCTGCCACATTGTTATGCCGCGGTGTATTTGGGCATACCGTCAAAAGTTCTACGTTGAATTCTTTCAGCATATCTATGGTAAGTTTGCCCGTTAATTCAGTATCTTTATCAGTCGACAGATAACCGATCTTTATATCTTTTCCTATTATATTTCTTGTGGAAATAATGCATTCAAGCAACTTCTCCGGTACTCTTTTTTATGTTTCAAAGGATACGCGCCTGCCAATCGCGAGTAACTATCAGTTAAAACGACTATGTAAGAGTAGTTTCCAAGAAAAGTAGCAGGTTTAATCGGCCCCATTAAATCTGAATGTATACGCATAAAAGGTGCTTCCTCTCTACTTCTTACTTTCTTAAACAGAAATTTTCGCCACTTTGCCATAACGCAGACTTCGCACTCCTTCAATCCTTTATCAAACTCCGATCTCTGAAAATTTTCGATTTCCGGATACAGCTTCTTTGAACAGTCCATATATTTTGCTGATATATGACCTAATCAACAGCTGTGCCAAAGTTTTATTGTATTTAGTTTTTCTATCTTCCCTTCGTTTACGATACCACTGCCTACTAAGTTTTCAAGTTCACTAAATTCGTTATCTACTTTATTCTTTGACTCGTTTACGTCATTATTTGTCGCATTTCTTTTATTCAGTAATATATCTTTTTCCGATTTATCTTTGCTATCAAATCTTTAGACTATTTTGCCACTTCTTGTTGCCAGATTCAAGAATACTCGGTTTTATAGACTGATCAAAACGGAGCTCTGCGAAATGGGATCATAGATTTTGATATGTTTATTATCTAGAAACATGCTCATACCTTTATCCGCAAACTTCCTAAAGAAAGTAAATTCTTTGAAAGGTCTTTGGAGTGTATTACGTTATTCAGTTTTACTAATTTTCCGTTTCGTGATTTTAGTTCTGCAGTGCCTCGACCTTCATATGACAAATTGTCATCGCTAATTTTATTTGCACAATAAATCAACCCGGGATTGCTTGAATCTAACGACTTAAAAATCAGTCATGACTTTGCTATATGGTCCGTCACGCCCAAATCAACAATGAACTTATCTAGCTGAGTATTGCTTCGTTCGCTCTCAGAATCGTAATTTGACGCTTCAGATTCTCCCTCCACTAAATAGCACTTCTTACGCTTGAAAGTTTTCTTTTTACCTTGTTGATAATGCGGAAGGGTTCTGCTATCTCCACTTCCGTTGTTAAAATTTTCCAGACAACTTTGATCAGTTCTGCTGTTTGTTGCGAAGCTTCGAGAATCGTTGCTATTGTTGTTTCTCGGAGAGAACTTCTGTTTCTTCCTTTGATTGTAGTTTCCATCGTCATCTTCGACTGGCCTTTTACGAGTTTGTTGCTCGTGAAAGGTTGCTCCGTGATTTGGAGATTGGCAGGTGAAGCAATGCTTCTTCGTCGAGTCTGAACACTGTTCCTTCCAGTGCCCCTTCAAGCCGCAAGCGTGACATTGGTTCTGCTCTGCTGGGGGTAATTTTCGAGCAGAATTGTTGCGTCAAATAATCAAGGCTTTTGGTGCCTGTTGATTCAGAAAGCGAGGTCCAACCCATAAGAAAACTGTTGGAACTATGGTACGTATGTGTATGCGTCTCGGCTTCAGAGCCATCTGTGTGTGCGTGTATGTACGCGGCGACTTGGGGCCCACGGTGTGGCGGCGCTCTCTCGCCAAAGTGAGTCGTCGAATTTTTGTACAGTACAATTGATTTTCTTCGGTGGTTTATGAATTTCTGCTTGGTATATTTCTTGCTCGTTCCCAATGGAACTAGACAAAGCTTCTAACTACTCTCAACTGTGTTCACTGGCGAAAACTTTCTTTCAAATCTAGAGACATGTTTTGGATGGCTGTAGTGATTTCAGTATGATATGATTCGAGCTTCTTTTCAATGCCTTCAAATCGAACGTCAGCTTCTTTCTTGTTGTCTCTTACTTCTTTGGCAAGCTCAGTTAAGGATTCAGCGAGAGTTTTCTTCGAAGGTGGTGGAGGAATAGTTTTAGCCCTGAGGCTGATGCTCTTCCTTTTGTCTAAGCTTTCAGCAAGCTTAAGTGCAGAGCTAATCCGTGCACTTCTTCAATGATCGTTTTTTAAAGAAAAAAACTGACTCACCAACTTCCATTATAGCATTGTTGGTAAATGCTAGGTAGAAACCAGCGTCATCGTTTGTTTTTTCGAACAGGTAAAATTGCTTCAAATGGATGTGTAGTTGCCAAGTTGTATTTCTTCTAGAGAGCGAGCTTGATCTCCTGCATTTTACACGTTGATCAACAGTTATATTAGAAATTTGTGAATTACTTTTATTTTGTTAATCCAGACTTTTACATTTTTCGTCAATAAAGAAAAGAAAATAAAAAGTAAAACTTCAATTTTTATTTTAAGCTAGACAACAAGAAAATTTCAATTTTAGTAATACACATATATATA
>JAWWMK010036294.1:0-12728 GCA_035047105.1 Galeopsomyia nigrocyanea
TGTCGAGACTTTTTCTCGATTCTGATAAAAAGATAATGATTTGAACATGAAACTTTATTTTAAAAACTAGGGCCCCCTGGGCTCGGGGCCCGGTGCTTTAGCACCAACAAGCCCCCCCCTAAATCCGGCACTGGCTGCCAGTAAGATATATAGATATAGAAATAGTGGATAACCGTTTACTGGAGCTTACTGAAATTAGTTTCCGAAAAGGCCCTTGTTCTAAAGAATCTTGGTCCATATTTGTAATATCGCCTAAGTATGTGAGAAGGCCTTTGAGTTGATTAGTGTCAATTTCTTTAGTTTATCGGGTATGAAATATGATTTTCATAAATAAAATTTTCGTGTAAGGTACGTGTACCTAACACCGCCATGTACCTAATACCGCCACTTGCTGGTATTCAAACGTACGCTTGCTACAGCAGTGAGCAGTACGGCGCATTGACATAATGTATATACTGTTAAATAATGAAAGTTCCAATGATTTAAATCATTTCCGAATCCGAAATCGGCTTTACGCGAGCTGTTTAAAATACTTTTTTCTTAAAGTGGCGGTATTAGGTACACTCACTTTTTTACAGCAAAAATAAGTCTTTCTTAAAAGTGTGATAACTTGAGTTGAACATCATCATGCTTGATTTTTTAAAGAACTAATCAATTCGGAATAAAATATGTATTCAATCGACGATTGTATTTATTTTCCTTGACAGAAATAATAGTACATCTATTATTCGATTATAAGTCTATAAGTCTATATATATATATATAGATTTCTGCATACGCGAAAATTTTTCAGCAGTCAGCGTACGCCAGCCGGAAAATTTTTCTTGGCCGGTAGCGTACGCAAGGCTTTTCAGAAGAGCAGAAAACCTCTTGCGTACGCTGGCTTTGCGGACGCTAGTCCTTGCGTACGCACTGTCGGCCCCCCAGTCAGACTGGAAAATATTAGCTAGTTAACACGTCCATCAAATTATGTAGCAAGCCCCTTCTATTTATATGCTTGCCATTTTACTGGATATAAGGACCGCACACTCCGGAGCAAGCACTGGGCAGGAAAAACCACTACTTTCGAGTCAATGTAATGGAAAATAATGAATAATTAAATAACTACAAAATTTTCATTGTGTAGAAAAAAGCTATAAGTCTTACGAAAAGGCTCTGTCTTATTGCTGCGATTTAATTTTACCTATAAAAAATCAGCGCTGAGTGATCCGCGTGTGCAACACGCTATTAAAGTATACTAGGAAGTCAAATTTTTTTCGATCTCAGAACAACTTCAAAGTGCTGCGAGGTAACCTAACAAAATAATTTGTATTGTCTTTATCAAGTTATCATCAGTACGGGAAAGATACGCAATTATGGATATACCTGGCAAAGAATGGTTGTTCAACAAACATTTCCTTATGAAAATTGCCGTTTTAGTTAGTAAATTTGATAAAAACATTGTTTAATGGACGAATTAAAAAAACGCATCTTTTATTACATTCACAATCGTACTATTTACTGTTTTAGATTTGCGGAGAAATTTTGATCCATTACAATTGGTCCGAGAGCTCCGATTATGTAATTGCATACGAACTTGCTTGTTTGAAAATCATATTAGGATTGACGTTAACTTATGTATTTTTCGAATCAACTCCAGTTACGGTTTGTATCAATTGCCCAATAGGCAGTTGAGATATTTGGAAAATAAATCTTCTGCTTAATTATTAGGAAATATGTTTTCTCGTCGCTGCTCTATTTGAATTCATCGTAGCGACGATAATGCATGCTCTAAATTTCTCAGGTAATTTTATTTTAACGAGAAATATTTTTATTTACCCTCGCAATCAAAGCTTTGAAAACCTTACCGATAATCAATCTATAATTAATAGTTTTTTTTTCACAATGGCACTGGCCTAAATATAAAAAAACCTTTTTTCTAGACAGTGACGACAAGACCAAGTTCTATGTACATTTGGGGATCACCGACGTTGTAATGATCATAATTGTAGTCGATATCATTCTGAACGCGAGAAAGTAATCAACCCGAAAAAAAATTCAACCAATTAACAATCGTGTTGAAATTCTAAGTTAAAAATAATAAGTCTTATTAAATAAAACGCAATTATTAATTCCAACGAACTTTCATTTATTTCTCTCTCATTACAATAAGAAAAAAAAGATCGGTGGTCATCAGTATTGCTGAATGAAAAAAATTATATTTTATTTAAAGGTCAATGAATTTTAAATATAAATGAACCTCTCACCAGTGATAATCGGGCACCAGTTGTACTTAATAGAAAATTCTCTTGTAAACGCTTCCATTATCGGTATGTAATACAAACCTATGATGACGACTTCCTAAAATATACGAGTGAGGCATTCAATGATAAAAATATAATAAGATAACACGGTTAAGGTTCTTTGAATTGGTTACCAGTCCGAAATTTGGCTGTTCGAAAAGATACGCCACTACGAAAGCTAGTGAGGCAATAAACCATCCATGGATTAACCAGATATAGGAGTCCCAGAAAGATGGGACGTTTGCAAGAAATAATATTATGCCGACAAAGCAGACGATCTTAAATGGAACAATTTACATTAATAGTTAGTCAGTTAAGAGGTTAACTAATTTTTTCATTAAGACAATCATGCGAGACTTACGCATTCAGCTAATCTGAAATACAAATTGACGTTTGTTAGTAGTTCTTTGACGTCTCTGATCATAATGATTTTTTGAAAGTATTACTTGATATCAATTTCTTAAAATGGAGTTTAAAAAGGCTTTATTTACTAACTGAGCTGAAACGTGAACAGAGCTACCAATGATAACAACTTTTAACTTCGATTTAAGGTAATTGCCTACTCGCGGGTTTCTCAACTACGGCTCCTGCGTATTGAAAAAGCGATTGTCGTGATAGCTCGCTCGTAATAGAAGAATTATTGATAGATTGAAATGAAAAAATTTGGAGATATTACTTATAGTGTTTAGTTTCTTGTTCTCTTTTCCAAATTTCGATACATAATTTTGTTTGTCCGAAAAAAATTATAACCTCAAAAATTACGAAATGCATAACTTCATTCGAAAAAACTTTGTTACGAATTTCCGAAAATCCAAATTATTTAGATGCTACATTGTTTATAAATATCCCAAGAATGTGTATATCAATTTTGAAGTTTTAATATTCATTAGAAACAAGTCTAGTTTGGATGTAGTGGAACGGCGTCGGCACCAATTTATATTAACGTTTTCGTTAATAATTTTTGAACTCTATATTTATTACATGATAATGCTCCTCTGTGCTAACCACGATGGTGGCGCGCTATGAGCTAGCTTCCCTGATTCAGTATCAAAACAGTCTAGAATTAATGGAAAACAGTCATGTTTTATCATGGACATTAATCGTTAATAAAAATTCTTTTGGCTCTGCTACTGAATTAGTATTAGTTAACGCAATGCTATCATCACATCCTAAAAACCAGTCAATATAAATTTGTCGTGAAATAAAATAAACAAAAACAGTCCGACGATTGGGGTTCGTACGACTCAATCCGAGTTAATCGCGTTCATAGTGCGCTAATCGAGACGTCATCACCCGTCGGTTATTCCTCTGGCTAATAGAAATTCTCAATATGACTGACACTAGTAAATTGGTCTACTTATTTTTGAGTTTTTTCATTGCTTTATTAACCATTGTTGTAATTGGAACTACTGTAAATCCAGGTTAGGAGTGATTTTATTGTTCGGATGTTTATTTTCAATACAATATTAAAATTTCAGTCAGTCCCAGAGTTATCGGAGGTATAAATGCTCTTAAAGGTAAGTATCCGTACATAGCATCACTGAGATCACGGGACCGACACTTTTGCGCTGGTTCAATCTTGAGTAAGAGATGGATCCTGACGGCTGCACATTGCATCAGTATGTAATTTATAATATATTTTAATTTTTGTACTATCATTTTTCCTCGTGATCTCAGAAATATCGTTTACTAGCTGATCCTAGAATAGAATCTTGGACCATAGAAGTAATAGTTGGTACTAATCGGCTTGATGAAGGAGGGCAAAGGTATAGTGTCGAGGATGTGGTGTCTCATAAACAATGGGGTGAGCGTAAGTTCACCAATGACATTGGTTTGATCCGCGTTAGCATCGACATCGAGTTCAACCACAGAGTTTCGACAATTAAATTACCAAAAGAGGACTTCAACACTGCTGGCTGCTATCCAGCCACTTTGATTGGTTGGGGGAGGTGGGACAGAGGGACGGTAAGATTCTACTTCTATTTCAGCTTGAAGACATTTTTTTTTGAAAGCTCACTGTGCAGTTGTACTTTTGATCCATTCAGCTAGATTCTCCCAATGACCTTCAAGTAATCACTCTGAGAGTTATTCGGCATTATACATGTCAAAGAAAATATGCCTGGGTACTAAATATTAATGAAGCCCATATCTGCACTTACAATAAATTCGGAGAGGGTTCTTGCGGCGTAAGTTCTTTCCGCATGTAAATGATTAAATTTTTTGGATAATATACCCAAAAGACATACAGTACTAACAAATTTTATTTTATCTAGGGTGATTCTGGTGGTCCACTCATTGTCGATGGTGTTCAAATTGGTATCGTTTCTTTTGGTGCCTTTCCATGCGCTTTTGGACAGCCAGACGTCTACGCTAGAGTGTACACATATTTGGACTGGATTAAAAATAATACAGGATTGACAGTTTTTTGATAATTAAAATCATTCTGAACAAATTTTTATTAATAAAAGAATCTACGTTATTATTTTTTACGAGGTGTGCGCAGCATTCAATAAATAATACATCCATTTAGAAAAAATGTAATCATCGATCATTATTCTGATCTCCGCGATTAATAAATTATCGTATTTTTCACTTGAATACTATATTGTAAACCGCATAGAAGACACAAACAGTCGTTTGTATCTGTACCTAATACCGCCATGTATCTTATCCGCCACTTGTTCATATTTCAAATGTACGCTTGCCACAGTGGTACAGCGCAGTGACATTATGTCTATATGCAAACCAATGATTTCAATTATATATCGCCGAATACGAAATTCGCTTTACGCCAGCTGGTTTATGTTTCGGATGCGCACATTTCCCAACTCTCTGAATTTCTTGTAAACGTATATCTGCCATTTAAGATGACATTATATATCGAAGCATAAAACTGCGGCACATCATTCGATTCGTCTACTTTTACCCTTTTAAAAGCACTCATCCGAAATTTTTTTAGTGCGTAAATAACCCAAATGCGGACCCGCAGTTACTATTTTTCATTCGATTAAATAATAAATTTGAAGAAATTTTTTCCAGCGTAGCTTTTGAACGGTTTAACCTTTTTCGACAATTTTTTTGTAAATGCAAGGATTTGATTTCAGCTTTCTATTGGTGACCTTTAAATGACGGCAGATCCATTTCTTCGAAAGTTATTCAAGAATAAAGACATACTTAGATTTTCATTATATTAGATAGAAGGCCTTGTAAGTCCTGCCCAAGGGTCTATGAGATAAAACTGAAAGAGGCGTGTCTTTTTGTTTTCGTTAAGGAACACTTTCTCAAAGTTTCATCAAAATCGAGCTGCCGGAGGCGGTGTACTCTCCTTGTAAGTTTAGCTAAACTATTGCAATAAATGCTTTTCAAAAGAGCAAAGAAAATGGAAGTTTATAACTAAAGAATTATATACTTGAAAGCCGTTATAAATAAAATCGTTTTCGGAGATAGAGTGGTAAATAAAATCGTTTATCCAGTTGTCAAAGTGCAGTATTAAATTGAGCTCAGTTATTATTTCAGCTTTATTTATCGTTGCATTATTTTGGTTTTTATTTAAGATTTTTATCAACTTCAACAATAAATTACAACTAAAATATAAACGGCATAGTAATGTTCGATTCGCATTGGTGTAATTTTAGGACTCCTATGAGGCTATTTTAGGTAAACGTAATTAAGGAATCCGAAAATGTGTTCGTAATTTCATAAATCTACTGCACACTCAAGTATGCAGCGTAAACGTTAGTACATATTGATATTAATAGGGCAAATGCAATTTCTTCAGCGTAATTAAAAATTCATTATTTACCACGGCCTTTTGTGTTAAATATATTTCAAAAATAGTTTTTTAAGCCATACTGTGAGATAAATTTCCACAATAAATTCGTTCTTTACAGAAAGAAACGACAACAAAGGAACCTACGAAAAAGGAACAAATATATAACAGAAAACAAGCAGAAGAAAAAACTAAGCTTATATAAGACTAAAGAGGAGAAAACCCAAGTAAAATTGGATTATCAGAAGACAATTAATGTGAATATAGCCACGCTTGAAAACATGAACAATAATTTATGTAACTTGAGCTCACCGAGCGAAGAACATGTTCATGCAGAGCAGTCGAGACCAAATTATTTAGATAAGGCAATAAAATTTTCTCACAAAGTCACTGACAGAGCGATTATAATGAATACGCGATTTTGTAATAAAGATACACATTCTTTTATTTCGTATGCCACCTGCAAAAAAGAATCGTTGTCAGGATTGACTGAAAATCAGCAGTATCAAGACTGAGATTTAAGAATAGACACAATAGTTTTCAAATGTGAATTGTGTTACGAATACATGTTAACAAATCAAGATTAAACAAACAGATAAGTGTTTACCAAAATAACGACGAAACGTTTTCCAAAAATTAAATTTTTCATTGACATTAGTGTTTCAATTTACATCTTACGATAAGTGCATGGACCGAAAACAAAGATTTCTTGATTTGTATGAAAAGCTCCATCAATCTGGGAATTCCTCCAGTTGTTCCTTAATCCAGTCCAAGAATGTGTACACTCTGGCATAAACGTCTGGATTTCCAGAAGCACATGGACGGGAAATAAATGAAGCAATACCAATTTGAACACCGTCAGCAATGAGAGGACTGCCCGAATCACCCTAGACAAAATCGAATGTGTTAGTATTGAATACTTTTTGAGTCAATCACCTAAATATTTAGATAATTCATACGCCGAATCAACTTACGCTGCAGATGCCCTCTCCGGCTTTAGTCAAAGTACAGATATGAGATACATTAATTTCGACTGTGAAGAAATATTTTCTCTTACATGCATACTGAGCTACAATTTTCAGAATAATTTCTTGAAGTTTGTTGGAACTTTGTATCTAAATGAATGAAATTTCCATGTTAGTAAAGAATGTCTAAAAAAAATTAGTACATATCAACCTAGAATCTTACACTAAATTTGTCCCACCGCCCCCAACCAATCATCGTGACTGGGTGACCAGCTTCATCGTAGTCTTTTTCTGTTAACTGAATTGGTCCAACCCTGGCATTAAATTCAATAGTCTTGTTAACGCGGATCAATCCAATGTCGTTGCTCATCTTGGGATTATACCAACGATCGTGAATTACTGTGTTCTCGACATGATACTTTTGTCCTCCGTCATCAAGTCGATTAGTGCCTACAATCACTTCCACCTTATGGCGCCCATATTTAACTCTACAATTGATTTATCAGTACGCTTTTTGAATCGACAAGGAAAAATGATTGAAAAAACAAAAAAATTTCATAATTTCATACATTTCAACGCAATGAGCAGCCGTCAGGATCCATCTGCTATTCAAGACTGAACCGCCACAAAAGTGTTCATTGGCGAATCTCAGCGAAACCATGTATGGATATTTTCCATCTGGAGCATCTATGCCTCCAAATATTCTGGGAGTAACTGAAATTTGATTACTCAGTTGAAAATAAGTGCCGGTACGGTAAGATAATTTCACATTTCATTCCTAACCTGGATATACAGTAGTTCCAACAATAACAATGACTAAGAACGCAATCAGAAAGCTCAAAAATAAATAGCCCAATTTGCTGGAAACAGCCATATTAACGACTTTCATAAGCTAAAAAATAACTGGTTGGCGATGATGCTGCGATTGGCACATTACTAACGCGATTCAGTCGACGAGCCGCGATAGTTGAACTGTTTAACTTATGACACACAAAATTTACTTTTTCTATGGCGATCTATCAGTTAATAACTTTTAACTATGCGTTTACTTGATATCAATTTAGTTAAAGTCACGAGAATTTATGCAAACAATTACTATTCAGGAAAAATATGGTTATTTTTCATGTACTTTAGACTTCTTGATTCTGAATCGGGAATATAAAAAATCGTTCAATTGTTACTTACTTATCTTTAATGCTAACGATTTTATTTACTATTGAAGCAAAAATTTATTAGAACGTTGACTGCTACTTGATCAAGAGTCGCGGTCGCGAACCGCATGCATGTAGACACAAAGTGCACGAAACTTATTCTCAGTCTGTAACGATGTGTCGCTATGCTAAAAATACTCTATTAACAGAGATGCGCAATTAATTTTTTTTACAAAATACTTTAATAATACTTTATAAAAAATATTTGTCAAATAGAGAAAAGAATTTCGTTCTTACCGCGTGTCCCGTGACACGCTCTACTTTTTTAATTAAAAAATGACTGCATAAAACGCTCTAAAAATTATCAGTTGCACTCTAAGTAGTAGCACTTATCGATAGCAATTATTCATTTAGATAAACTATAGAAAAGAAGTCGCGAAAAATTTTCTTCATTTACTGTATGACAATCACAATCATCGTCACGGAATAGAAAACTTTGATGTTGTGATCTGTTATTTGAACTGGCTGAACGTTGTTATTGAATTCGATGTCTTTTAACACGGATTAAACCGATATTGTTGATTAAACTAAAGATATAATCTTTCCGCATCACTATGTGTTCTGATAGATAAGCTCTGCTTTTGTCAGCCTTCCACGAATTTGTCGTTCCAACAGTCATCATTATAGAAGTGTCTGAAACTCTAAGATTGAGAAGTTACTAATTTGATTTATAAATATACAAAGTATAGTGATAGAAAAATTAATATATTTAACTGTCGCATACCCACTAAGGCAACAAACAGTCGTCAGGATCCATATTTTAAGGACAATAGAGCCGCTAAACTACAAAAAAAGTTCTTAAATTAAGAACAATTTATTCTTAAAATAAGCATGCAGCAAATTTAAGAACTCGATTTCTAATTTTAAGAAAAATTATTCTTATTTGACGTTTACAATTTCGCATTGCACAAGTTAAGTTAAAATTTTCATTTTATTTTTTATTTCTTAATTTTAATATATCAGCGGATGTAAAATCCTTCAAACAGAGATACTACTTAAAGCTGAATTGTTCATTTAAAGATAAAATCTCAATTTATCTTGATTAGCGATCAACTGAGGGCTCGTTCTCAGCTGATCGCTAATCAAGATATATTTATACCATGGAGGGTGCTATACTTCAAACATAAAATTTCAAATTCTATGAAAAAATAAGAACTGTTGTTCTTAAAATAAGAAAAATGTCATTTAAGTATGCAGCAAATTTAAGAACTTTATTTTGTAGTATACATACCCTGTAAACATATTTTGGGCTGATTGGCAAACCGACTAAGTAAAGATGTTTACCATCTGAAACATCGCTTCTTAAGTGCCATTTTGAGAATTTTTATTGGCCAACCAATTGACAGCGACTGGCGATGACGGCACGCCTTTCAAGCAATTTACTCGATGGGAGAACCGCAATCGTCGGACAGATTTAGTTAGCGGAGAATCTGCTCGTACTCCAAATGAATTTATTTATTGTTTTTTTTTAAGATCCATGATGCATTTCTGTAAATATACAAGCAATAAACGTAATTTGGTACTAATTATCCATTAATTTTTATATTAAAAAAGTAGCTGCATAAAACGCTCTAAAATTAATTGTTGCACTGTATGCACCGTCATTTATCGACATTAAAGTTGTTATTGCGATAAATCATTTACAACAAAATCATATAAATATTTTTTATGAGTCTTCAAAACAATCTAAACTTGATTGCAAAATTGGGATAAGGGTCACCGAACTCATAACACGACCTCTTATGAAATACCTCTTATAATGAGATACATGGAATATTCAACAAACTTTTCAACAAAAGATCTTCTCAAAAATATGATTTATATACGTTGAATTGCATGCAGAACTGGATTACGAAAAAAATTTTTGTTGTGGCCGTGATTTTAAAAGAGTAAATTAATAATATACGCCAAAAAGGGTGGTATTATACGTCAAAGAAAAAATCGCATGTTTTAGAAAGTCTGTTTACAAGATGAAATTGAATGATTTTACAAAAACAAACATATAATTGGTTCAAGAATAAATTAGTGAATAACTTCGGTTTAAATAATAACAACTTTTGGTATAAGGTAACTCTACCCTATACCGCCAGTAGGATTTCAAATTCAGTCGGCATTTGGCTCATTTTTGTTCTAAAAGAAATTTTGATGAGTGATTTTGAAAGAGCAAAAGATGAGGAATCGAACAGCATGTCGCAGTTTTATGTTTAGCAGGAATTTCAGAGAACTGGAATATTTGCTGATCCAGAGTATAAAACAGCTCGTGTAAAACGAATTTCGTATTCAGAGATGATTTAAATCATTGGAATTTGTATTACTTAATATTACAAACATAATGCCACCGGGGCATACCGCTGTAACAAGCGTACATATGAAATACCAACAAGTGGTGGAATGGGGTAGAAGGCGGAATGAGGTAAAGGTACCTTATAAGAATTCTCAAGCAAAGCTGCAGATTTAAATGCGAAGTATACAAATTTACGGATTTTATAGTGCTCTTCCCTCCCTCCCAATTCCCTGATATAATCGAATTTAGGATAGAAAAATAAATTTTCCAAAAAGTTAAGTATTTATAATAGCAAAAAAACTTCAAAATCGTTTAAATCGAACAGAAGAAGTGATTGTACACCAAAAATTAAATAGTATAATAAATGAATGACTTTCGATTTACATCTTGCATTATGATATAAGTTCATGAGCCATGACAAAAATTTCTTTGTTCGCAGACACAATTGATTCAATCTCCAAATTTCACTTTTTCAGTCTCAATCCACTTCAAGTATGTGTGCACTCTAGTGTAGAGGCCTGGGTGTTCAAAAGTACATGGGATATTTATAGTCACTCCTATTTGAAGGCCATCAGCAACAAGAGGACCACCCGAATCACCCTGAATTGAACCAGATGTGTGAGTAATAGGCAACTTTCGATAAATATCCCAAAGATTTTAATTATTTACATGGAACGAGCTTACATGGCAGATGCCCTTTCTATCTTTTGTTGAACTGCAGATATGAGATTTGTCAATTTCAATCCAATCGGCAAATTTTTTCTTACACTGGTGCTGGCTTATAGATTTCAGAAAGAATTCTTGAAGTTTAGCAACAGCAAAATCCCCACTCTAAATGAATAAAATTTACAATTTGCAAAAAAATTCTACAGCGAGCATTTCATTGAATTCGAATAAAACTAGAATCTTACGCCCGACTGCTTCCAACCAATCACTGTGACTCTGTAGCAACCTTTATTGAAGTTTCGTATTTTCAATGGAATCAGCTGAACCCTATTATTGAATTTGATATCCCTGCTAACGCGAATTAAACCAATATCATTGCTGAACTGAGGTTTATTCCATTCGTCGTGTCGTTTGATATATTCAGATTGATAATCTTGCTCTTCGTCACCAGGGTCGAGATTGGTACCGGCGATCACGTCCACAGTATCGTTTTGATAACTGCAATCGAGAAATTACTTATTTCATTATGAATGCACAGCAATCAATATAAATTAATATATATGACAATCGCATACTGTTCAAGGCAATGAGCAGTGGTCAATATCCATCTTTTATGGATAATAGAGCCGCCACAAAAGTGCTCGCACCAGTGGTTTCTTAATGATACCACGTAAGGATATTTACCATCTGGAGCATCTTGAGCTGGGATGATGCTGGGATCGGCTAAAATTTCAATCCTGAATATAAAATGAATATCTCTAAACAGTAATTTCACTGCTAACCTGTATTTATTCTAGTCCCAATGAGTACAATGGCTGAGAAACCAACGAAATAACATAAACATATATAGCTCCATTTGTTGAAGATATCCATATTGAGAATTTTTATTGGCCAGCTGATTGACACCGACTGGCGATGACGTTATCATGAGGGCCGTTTAAGAGGAAGACGGAGCGCAACCTAACCTAAAAATTGGTAGAAACGATTACACGTGATCAATTTCAAGTTTTTATGGAATTTTGTAGTTTCTCATTATTCTTTATGTTATTCTTCAGGGTGGATGACTCCAACAATTAGCCAAAAGTACTCCACGTAAGGGTAAAAGAAGCTATCTTTAATTTAGAAATCGATTAATTATTGTATTCTCATGTTACAGAAATTTGAAAGTTTTCAAAATGAAAAATAAGATAATACTACCATAATTTTTTGAATTTTCAGTTTTGATTCTAGGGATGACAATTCTTTTGATTTTCCGTATGAATTCATCCTTATATTAATGTTAAAGTAACGGCCTTACTCTTACAATACTAGCCCAACGCAACGCAGATAACTAGGCCTAATAAGCATAAATGCTTGTCTTTTTAAGGGTGGGTTTCGAGGTGACTAGTAGATAAGATCGATATAGTAATTCTGAATTTCGGCTTTGATTGCATCAACAACCATTCTTTGATGAATATTTTCCTTTCGTTTAATACCCTGGCAAACAGACAGCGACCGTATGAGGTCGCTCTCGGTCGCAGCCGGTCGCAGACGGTCGCAGGCGGTCGCTCT
>JAWWMK010036305.1:0-12726 GCA_035047105.1 Galeopsomyia nigrocyanea
TAAAGCACTCTTGACTAACAAAGGTCCGCGAACATTGACCACATTTTATGGGACCGGCCCCTGGTACAGCGATACATACAGGTTTTTGGAAACACGATTTACATTTATTGGAGCACCGATGATCCGCCTCATCTTTGTAAGACATATTACATGGTATACAGTACCCATGACTACCCCAAGCTTGTAAAATATTTAGAATGGGATTTTAATGTTTCTGTTGCTCTTTGTACAAAATTCTAAGAGTGTATTTTATTTCGCCTTTTAATGCTTGTACGATGTCAGACCTATCGTACATTGGTGGTAAACCACGCTCTAATTCTTTAAAACGATAAACTACTATAGCTATTCCTTGATTTGCTAAATAATTTTGAAAACCTTGAATCTCTTCTAACCCACAGCCGCGATCACCTACAACTACACCTGCATCACGCACTAGAGCCTCTGCTAGCTCAGTTTGGTCCGCGTCCATAAAGCATCTTACTCTATCCCACTTGCGCTGCAGCTCGTTTTCGCTCCTTCGCGCTGTCCCACGCTCTGCGTGTACCAGTGCTGTCACGATAGAGCGCGGCAGACATAAGTTGTCGGCGGTTTTCACATTTAATATCGATTTTTTAAATATATTTTCATGCAAAAGTTTGACGCGACCAGCGCCTTTTTCCGGATCAACAACGTGTGTGATTATCGATATTTTCTCGTTTAACTTGAATTCGGTGTTACTCTGCGCTGCTTGATAAATAATTCCCCAGCAATCCTGAAAATCAAACTCGTGTACATATCGAAAAGACAGCCAAAAAAGACAGCCCCGCTGGAAAAACCTTGCGACCTAATACTCATCCCTATTTTATAATCAGGTTCGCAAGCGCTAACTAAAAACGTTGCTATATCCCTCATACATAGCTCTAGCCACGCAATCGGGTCACTCTCTTCAGGAGGTGAACGTAATCGCAATGTTGTGTAACTACCGCGCACGTGAAAACGCGAATAATACCGTGAATTCTCACCGATTATTACAAAGCGTTCGCCGACCGTTAGAACACCTGCATCGCCATTATCAACCACACTACCAACATCATCGGCATCGCTGCTGTCGCCATTATTATCTGTCCTATCACTGCCAGTATCGTCATTGTTCTCGCTAGTGGTGTCTGAACTACTTCTAACGCTACGTCTATTTTCGCGGTTACTACTCGTGCTATCGCTATCGCGGTTGATACTGCTGTTATGGCCTTTACCGACTTGAATACCTCTACAGCAGGCGCAGTTGGTCTTGTCACCGTCATCATCGCCATCATCATCACTACACCCACTGCTATCATTTGTTCGGTTAGCGTCACAGCTGTCAGGGCTGCTTGCACCATTGGTACCGCTGTTATCACTCGTGCTCTCCTCATGGCTCGCATTTTCAATTGACGTTACAGCTGAAAGTTTGATTTTTTGGTAAATAAATATATCTGTTTCGGCGTTTCAAATACATATATTTTTCAACTGGCAATTTACACCGGTACTTTTCATTAGAAAATTTACAAAAATAATGTATAATTTACAAAGTAGTTATAATATATTTATCTTCTGGATAAAGTGAAATAGGGTATGTTAATGTCGTCATACCTTGTACAGCTGGCACCGCCGTTGCATTGTATGCAGCCGCCTGTGTCTGCAAAGTTGAACTCGGCATGCCTTGTACATCTGATTCTACCAATGCACTGTATGTAAGCGCATGTGTCTGCAGATCAGTCTGTTGCGGAGTCGGCTGCGACGCAGCATGCACAGTTGCGGGGTGATCACGTCCCAACGATGCGTTGTATGCAGACGCGCGTGGCTGCAGATTAGTCAACTGTGAGGTAGGCGGCGGCATTGTATACGCGGTTGAGGGGTGCGTACGTCCTTGCGATAGTGCTGCTGTGAGCTGTATTACCTCTTGAGTACAGGATTTAAGTAAGTTTTTGCATTTAATAACCTTGATATTTATAAAAAAAATTATTTAAATGTAGCAAACAAAATATTCCACTGTATTACCATTACAATATTTTCTATTTAATTGCATTGAGAAATTTAAATTGACGCTATCGGCTATATTGAGCTCAAATGTCAGTGACCTGGTCAGTGACTGAGACTACTTTTTTTTTGACTCCATATGGGTACAGAGTTGCCTCACGTCCCACGTACCACTCTTGAATGTCTCCTTATACTGTGCTATTCTAGATTTACTTCTTGTTCGCCGTTTGTGGCTCTCCGTATCTGTAAGGTTATCGAGTAGGAGGTTTGGAAGGAGAACATTGGGAACGTGCTAGGGCGGGAGTGTTGCGAAGCAACTGAAGCGAGAGAGAGTGTAAAAGCGCGGATTTCAAATTTCAATAGGTAGACCGACGCACCCCTTTACACGCGTATCCCCCCCCCCCCCCCCCGCGCAATGCACTCGAAACCCCGTCAGCCGTCCGCTCCCCTATTTTCTGTACTACTTATTATCCTATCCTACCTAAACTAAACTTTTGGTATTAATTATGAAGTTGACTATTGGTATAATTGATTCTAGCTCCTCCTAATGGAAAAGTTCGATTATGTCCCTATTGGCTAATTTCCTTTCGCCATCAAGCTCGTGTAAAATTTGATCCCACTCCCACATAAGAAGGGGGCATTCCCAAACCGGGTGTTTAATCGACTCGTCCTCGTATCTACAGGCACATCTTCTGTTTTGTACTATATTCATTCGGTTTAAGTGGCCCTTATTTAATGCAATGTCCTAAATATATCACTTCCCCATTCGGCGTGTTGGCAGTTAAAGTCACCGGTTAATATTAGATTTTGAAAAGAGTTAATTTTATTTAAAAAATCATCCGTTTATTTTTTCTGTCGCACTCCAATAGATGCTTAAGTGGAATTTATCTCTACCTCTGAATACTTTTATCGCTATTGCCTGCATTTTTCTTGGAATGTGTTTTATACTAATTTCTTCGTATTTGATGTTTTCCTTGATATATAATAAAAGTCTTCCACTGTTTTGTCCTATTGATCTGTCTTTTCTAATCGTTCTACGGCCTGAAAGCGTAGGTATGGCGTCTGTGAATGCGAGTTTCGATTCTGATAAGCTAAGTATGTCAAATTCATGGACTTGGTTTTCAAACTCTGTTTTCTTGTCTCGCTAGCCTTTACAATTCCAGTTTAGAATTTAAAGTTTGCACATTTTAATTCGCTCCATCTTGGCTAGACTGGGCGACAAAAGCCTCTTGAAGTGGCTTTACAGCTGCCTCGGCTGTTTTTAGGATTTCTTGGAATTTGTTGTAAGTTTTCTTTTCTTTCTCTTTCTTTAATTGTTGGTTTAACTGTTGTAGAGTCCTTGCAATTATTGTGAATTGATGATCACTTAGTTCGAAAATGTGAGATATGTTAAGTACTGCGTTGAGCTGAGTGGGGATATATGGGTTAATTTCGCTTGCACTATGTGACTCGGCTTTTGTGCTGTCTTGACACCACAAGCCGTACTAGTTGGCTCTGATTTTTTCAATAGCAAAGGCTCTGCAGATGTCCAGTTCACTTCTTAGATCGTTGACCTCAACGTTGAACTTGAAAAAAAAACGCAGTTTCTTGAGGAAGCCGGGTGGTCTTCTTTACAGTTTGGGCAGCAGGACTCTTTGGCGCACTGTCCGGAATTTTCGCCTTCACAATTTCCACACTTAGTCTATCCGTTGCAGTTATTAACGCCGTGGTCGTATCTTTGGCACTTATAGCACCTTGTGACTGGTTTGACGTAGTTGCAGATTTTCCTTAATGTAAACCAGATGTTGCAGCTCGTGAGAATCTTTCCTCTCTAGAAAACTTTTATTTTTCCTGTCTTAACCGTCACCGGTTTGCCGTCCAACTCTCTCCTTGCCAAGATAAGTTCGATCCTCTCAATTCTTTTTCTCAGTTCCTCTGGGAAGCCTTCATTCAGTTCTTCCTCAGACCAGCCTAAGACGTCATGTATCAGTCCTACTCTAAAGAACTCAGAGTCCGGTACAAAGGCTCTCCAGTTTTCTTCTACTTGACTCACTCCTGATTCCACAAAGTCTTTTGCTTCCTCTGCTGAGTCCAACTCCAATCCCACACACTTGTTGTTGACGTTAAAGACTCCTTTCAGGTTAATATTGTTAAGTGTTTTCCCAATCTTTCTACCTATTGCCATAAGATAAATATTGGCTAAATTTTCTTCAGGTCTTTTATCGTAAATGTGCACTATAAAAGGGCTCGTCTCCAAGCCTGATGTATATCTGTTGGGGCTCTGAGCTTCGCAACTGTTAAGGAGTTCAAGCCTTTGTTTTTGAACAGAGCAAAATCTTCTTCGTTGCTAATTGATAGGTCTCTCTTGACATTGTGTGCTTGTTCCTATGAATCATTCATATTTTATTAAGTATGTTTGTTTATTTGTTTTATAATTAGTTTGATAAGGTACGAAAAAAAGAAAAAAAATCAATGGAATTGGCTCCTCTGATATTTTTTATACGTTAGGTTATATTTACCTCAGTTTTTGAAAACTTGAATTTTAGTATAACCTGCTACCTTCCCAGATCAGGTTCAATCAAGATCTAGTCAGATAACACGCTGCTGTAAAAACACCATTCTAGAATCAAGGTCTGTTCTTTTATACTGATATCTATTTAAGTGCTTTAGTTCACTTTTAATAAACTGTTTCGTGTATTGCTGACTCTAAACTAAAAAATCTCTAAACGATAGCCAGTCTAATTACACTGACTGACTTAGTAGTTGCATACAACCTTGCTTGAATATTTTACTGTCTGCTATTTTCCAGATCAGTATCGCAGTATTCTGACTGTTGATATATTCTCTATAATGACTTATCACAATATATAAGTTTTTACTGTTACAGCTTCCTCATGATAGATAAAATTACCCTTATCTAACTCAAATTCAAGTTTCAATGTATCCAGTCCTTATGGAACTCACAGGTCTAGGTTTGGCAGTTGGTTACGCTTACTTTCACCTACTCCATCTACCGCCAGTGATCAGCTTACCTTATTGGATTATCAAAGGTAAAAAAGGTGTGACGAGAATTAACTCAAATTATCTAAATGGAGCAGATTTTATTAACTAGAAGTCTAGTTAATAGACTATGGAGCAGATTTTATTAACTAGAAGTCTAGTTAATAGACTTTTAGTTAATAAAATCTGCTCCATTTAGATAATTCGAGTTAATTCTCGTCACAACTTTTTTACCTTTGAAGTTGTTGGAAGTATCTCGAAAGAGATTCATCATAATTAACTTATTGGATTATACTTAAAGGAGGATAAGCTGCAGTTTTAGATATGATATTATTTATTTCCAGTCTTTATACTTAAAAAAAAACCAGGTGCTTTGTGGTTATTTTTATTTTGTAGGTAGATGAGGAAAAAGAAAATACATTGCTGTCAGCAGCTACGAAGAATTATCAGTTCCATCTAGTTTTAGATGAAACTACTAAGTTACTGTGAAACTGAATTTCATTTTTAATTTGGCAAAACAGGAATATGATTGTTAAAGTTCCGCATTCTTCAATGCAAAAGAGGAAAACATAGTTACATAGTAGAATATTAAATTAGCACATATAATTGAGAATGCGTAACAAAATTTCATTGAATATATCTCAATATTAAAAAAATAGGACTACGCTATAATATTCAGTTATTTCACATATGTGAGTCTTCGAGTGATAGTGTATGAAGTTTCAGAGCATAGCAGGCATATAAATCAACTAGAAAAAGAGTTGCTGAAACAAATCTATCATGAATAAGTTCAGAGAGTAGATTGCTATTGTGTTTATAATAGAGTGAAATCACTTTATTTCATTTTTTTACTTTAAATGCATTTTCCTCAATTTGGAGTTTTTCTGAGTTCAAAATGTTCCCTGCGCATTCAACTTTGATTAAAAGAAGTCTGGAGAGGCTCATTTTGTTCGTTGAAACTTGATGAACAATACTTGCTAAGCAAAAAATTATTAGATCAAGTCCATTACACGGTGGCTCAAGAAATAGACTGAAAAAATAGGGTAAATTTGTGTTTTTTATAGTCTTATTGATGTATTGTAGTGTAGTTCAGAGTAGTTTTGAGTAATTTGAAAAAATTTCGTTACAACAAGTATTATTCCTGGGGTTTTAAGGAAAAAATGGCTTTGAACAACAATTTTGTTTAAAGTGGTATGCGCATGGGACTTTTTGAAGTTAGGCTTAAAAATAGTTTAATTTGCTTATAAAATCAGTTAAGGGCATATGGGTGTCAAGGAGAAGAGCACTGCATTTACCGATATGTTGGTATTTGGTGGTTTTCATTAAAATTTCTTTTTTTATTAGTTTAATCAGAAAAAGGGTTCTATTAGGTTGTAGATTGATACGTTTTGAGTATAACGAGTCATTTTGGTAACATTTGAATGATTATTGTTATAAGTTATTTGGGCTATTTGGGTTCGCAAATCGCGAACCCAAACATAGTATTGCAATACTGTACCGAATTTCATGAAAATTGAATGGCGTATTATTTATTCGATAATCTAGAAGCTAATAGAGCGTTTTTTTCAATTTTCAATAAAAAAAAGTTTTTATGAGCGGAGTCTGCCGTACCGACATTGAATTATAAAGAATAATCCTTAATAAGTGTTAAATGAGAATTAAAAATAGCAAGTAAAGTGAATTATAATGTTGGTGGTATACATTTGCATATGAAAAATGCTTTTACTTAATTAAATTGGCTGTAAATATCATACTCGGTCTGTCGGCAACGAACAGCTAATTCGAGAACGAGAGAGATAGTTGCAGCCCGCCAGTCTGACAGCCACGTGCCGAATATGTTGTATGGCTGCCGTACAGTGTTATTTGTGTTTTTACAACTAACTATGACCTAAGTGAATGTTCTATTGCTTGTA
Source organism: Galeopsomyia nigrocyanea (assembly GCA_035047105.1). NCBI lineage: Eukaryota > Metazoa > Arthropoda > Insecta > Hymenoptera > Eulophidae > Galeopsomyia > Galeopsomyia nigrocyanea. The sequence continues at coordinate 6,888 of JAWWMK010036305.1, forward strand.
GTGGGTGTTGTTGTGACGTGACCGAATGAATGGCTTGCAAATAAGTGTTGCTTGGTGTGTGCTTGTATGAAGTAAGGTTATGCTATGTATGTTGTTCTGCTGTCAACGAATAGCTTTGCATTTAACCAGCTTTATGTAATTAACTTTCCTTCTCTTTACTAACATTATTTATTTATTCTTGCTTCTTTAAATATCTAGCTTTTGCATGTGTGCTTTCTGCGGCTTGCTTTGCTTTAGCTTAGCATTGGAAATTGGGCTTTTCTATTTAGATACGCATGAATCGCATAGCTTATTTTATTTACATGTTTAATTATTGCTCTAGTTCCTATTGAATATAATAATTATTAATGCTTTTTCAATGATTAAAGCATGTTTTAATTTTAATTTATATTACGCATAGCACACTGCTTTATCGACAGCCACTCGCGGCCTTCCGTGGCTCCTATATGCCCTTAAACACTCGGAAAAAAATTTTGGGATCATCAAACGTTTTGTCTTTTTATGTAGAATATATGTTTAAAATTCCAAGAGTTTCAATTGAACAATAAAAGAATAGAAATCTGAGCAGAACCCCACCGTAAGGCTTATAAATGTCCTTAATAGTAACCACTAAAACTGCTTTCAGAAAATATTGTAACGATCTGTGTGAACAAATTGTATAATAAATTTAATTTTCAACGCCTTCAATAATTAATTAATTAGTTTATTCACATCATTCAATTTATACAATTTTTATCGTGTTCAAACACTTATCTTTGACTACAATTACAGCAGTGCTGGTCTAATTGTTTAGCATGAGATTTCACGATTACGCCATTATTTAGTTTGAAAAGTTTGGTCAATTTTAAGTGGACTTCGAACAGATTTTAGCTATAATTTTATATTCATCTACTTTCCAAATTGAATACATTTAAATTTAATATATCAGAAGATCCCGATTGAAGAAACGGATGTATTGCTTATAGTTTATATTTTCGATTTTTCGACACAACTTTTTGGATCCAACTTTTTCAGATTTCAACTCCTAACAACGTTAAGGTAGGTTTCTGGTGAATTTTCTATTTTTTTTATTCTACAACCAATATTTTTAAAATTTTGCACACATATTCTGCGTGAAAAAGCAAAAATTTTTATGCCCTCCAGAATTTTTTTTCCATATTTTAGACCCAATTTATATGCATATTAAGCTATTTATGGACCTTAATTCAAAATGTTCCATGCGCATGCCACTTTGACCTAAATTGTTGTTCGAGAACTCATTCTCTTTCTCAAAACCCATAGAATAAAGTCCACCTATCAGAAAAATTTTTAACTTATCATGCACTGAACTACACCATGAAACACAAATAATACCATAAAAATCACCAATTTACCATATTTTTCCATGTATTTTTCAAGTCACTGTACACCTGGGATGGTCTAACAATTTTTGAGTAGGTGGACTAAAGTCGGTGGCATAAATATGGTAGGTCTTTAGCAAGAAAATGAGCCCCCACACTTATTTTGACCAAATTTGAATGGGCAGAGAACATTTTAAACTTGAAAAAACTGAAACCGAGGAAAATGCATTGTAAAGTAAAAAAAATCGCAAAAGCGAAATGTTTTACTTTTCGCATAGGGCCGTCGTTTAACCATATAACATCGACTATGTGTTTCATCGCAATTGGCTTGGGAAAAAACCTTTCACGAAGACTCCAAAGAGACATAGGCATATTACTATATAATTTGGTAATTAATTCAGCCAAGCTATAGGGTGTGATGGCAGATTCTTGATATTTTTATTCTGCGTATACATGCATAAGTGGCGTATCCATGCATAACCCGTTTGCCAAAATGTGTCCTAATGGTAAGGGTACCGAATTATTAGGCAGCCCCATAGATAAAAATAATTCGATACTGAAATGAGTTGACGGATCGTTAAAATAAAGAAAGGGTATATTGTAAATGGATCAATTGTACGTGTGAAAGAATGAATAGGTATAAATGAAAAAGTGGAGCATGACTCGTTATTACGAAAATCGTTGAAAAATAAATTTAGAATCTTGAAATTAAAGAAATTAAAGAAATTTTACAATAAAACATTTATAATTTATTTTATATGAACGTTTATCCCATTAATATGATTCTTATTTAAATTTGTTTAGCAATTAACTTCATTGAACTTACAATTAGGAAGCGTCGAAAATGATTGTCTTCGATCTCTCTTTGTGCATGCACGAAATAAAATTTAAATGTATGGATTGACTGACCATTGAAAAGGTCTATTTTGAAATGAATTCGTGAGGACCTTGAATGCGCATTAATTAATTATTGAAATTCAGAGATTAGCGGGCAAAAGGATTTTCGCGATACCTTTACAGCTAATAGGAGAATAGGAATCCGCAAAATTCACCAATAGATGCATAGGAATCCGCGAAATTCAGCAGCTTTGGCAATGGCAATGACAGCGGCAGGTGAAGATATTCGTACGGCTTGGCAGGAATCATACTGTACGATATTATGTATAAGTAATTTTTACAATGAATAATTTTTTATATTTAACATTCTGGATATAATGTTGAGTACAATTTTGGAAAATGACTGATGTTGTTAATAGATGTTACGAGTAAGGGTGTGTTGAAATGATTAAGAACCAAAAAGAAAAAAAAGGTTAGTTACTGATAATTTTAAATGCGAATAATTTTACGACAAAATTAATTTCTATTAAATCATTTACACAAATGCCACGATTACACGGAATAGTTACAGTTTTCTCTATGAATCTTGTCACCAATTTCATTACATTGAATTTTCAAGTTATTATATTTTGCGTAGTTATCAATTCTATTGATGTTTGCATTACCGTACAGTTACATCATATTTCGATAAAGCATTGTGACATTGTCTAATCTGATATGCTGGAAATAAAATTTGGTAGGCGAAGAGAGAAACGATAAGGTGTACGTTTTACCTGTCTGACAATTTGAAAGGTCCATTTTGAAATGAATTTTTGAGGATCTTGAATGCGCATTCGGTCATCATTGCAATTCAGAGAATAGCGAGTAGAAAGATTTTCGCGACACCTTTACAGCCAATAGAAGCATAGGAATCCGGAAAATTCGGCATCAAATTTGGCAGTGGTGTCTCAACATGAAACGTGTTGTATACTATATTATGTATAAGTAATTTTAATGACGAATATTTGTGTATTTATCATTCAGTTAATGAATGAATTTATCAAAACAAGCAAAAGATATGACGATTTGCAGCAAACTGATAATCCTCAATTCATTTATTAATTATACACGCATATTGCGAGCAAGAGTGGATTGAAATGATTCATAATGAAAAGCAAGAAAAGGAATAGATTTAAGATACTCTGATAATTTGAAATCCGAGCGGTTTTGAGACTATATTAATTGCTAATAATAAAGTTTTACACAATCGCTATGATCATATGAGTATTTACAGTTTTCTCTACGAATTATACTAGTTGATATTTTTTTGCAACGTTGCACGTCGTGTTGTAATTTTGAGCGTAGCATACCAACAACGCACTGCAGCTTTGCTTTTTTTCGATGGAGATGAAAATTGGTAGGCGATTAGAAATCATACCTTCTTTATCATTGTAAAAGTTCACTTTGAACTTATGAGGACGTTAAATCCGAATTCGGTCAGCATGGAAATTCAGAGTCTAAAAGTAGATGGAGATTACCGCGACATCTTTACAACTAATATGAACATGGAATTCAGCACAATACGGTAGCAAATTTGACAGTGACTATGGCAGTGAGAAAAGAGGAAATTTGTAGGGATTATTGTGAATCGTGCAATAAACGTGATAATTTGACATTTTTACTTTTCGTCACTTTTGCATCTGACAGCAAGTAAGCAAATCATACTTCTTTTCGTGAAGGTTAAGCGCACAAAATATTCATTAGGGTTAAACACTACATTCGTACCGTCGATTAAAACTCTGTAAAAATCGAAGCGAATATAGCAATACATAACCAACCATTCACATGTGTTTGGCTAACCAAACATAATAAGCTGTTTACAAACATGAAGTTGCATAGGACGCTTAACAACGCCATAGAATTGACCTAAAACTATATTTACATTATCCCTTTTTTCTTCAACAATTTTTTCCCTACTGCGATTGTGAAAAAAACATCACGATAATTATGTAGAATGCGAATATCAGTGTCCTAAAATTCAAGATATTCGTCATAATTTTCATTGAATAATTCTTAATCATATTCGAGTTATTTGATTGTATAAATAACTTGAAAAGATGAAAAATAACATTTAAAAAATGGTTATCTTATGGTCTCATCACATGTGCGCGCACGAAAAACAATTGGCGTGAGCCGATAAAACGCGAGTGGTTTTCTTATTATTCTCGCGTGTGCAATTAACAAAAAGACTTTTGACAAAGACGACAACACGACCACGTGCGCGCAGTGCCGGAGATTTTTCTTTGTACGGTGATCATCAAAATGGCTGCCGTCGGCGAATAAATTAACAAGTGCGATATGTCACTCCCCTCTCGACCAACTTTAAGTGCTGTAAGGTATTGTGTATTCACCGTCAAGGCGCACTGGCAATCGCTGGATAAGCAAATGCAGTCGGAAGTTGACGACAGCAGCAAGAAAGCACTTCCGAAAAAATTCAACGAGTCTATCACGCATTTCTCAGAAGAAGATGCATGGATCTTTCGAATCTGATGTCAGTGATCTACGCCTACGAGCAAGAAAAAAAGATCAGACAAATCCGCCAGGAGCTCGAAGAAGAGGTGCGCCATGAAGCATTCCAGTAAGCGTTTGCAGAGTCGCGCAAGGTGCTTCAAGTGCACAAGGGCGAATTGCGCGCCACACCTGAAATCTGCATCGCCAGAGCTAAGAATCTGCAGCAACAGAAAGAAGAAGCCGATTTCCCAGCTGAGAACACCTACCTGTCAAACACTTCAGCACACAAGAGCAAGCTGTACCAGAATTTATCGACGCATGGCATCGGTTAAGCTATGACCACATTGAGCTTACCGGTACGAATTCGTCGATTCAATTTCAAGACCCCGAGGAGAAGATGAGTTACCAAACGCCAAAATGAAGAAAGACATGTGTTTCTTTAATGCTATTTTACTTTCCACAGCAAGCAAAGAAAAGCAGCGAATGCAGCACAAGCTATAAACTCAACTTTTTCAAATTTAAATCCAAGTTCAGAATAAATTATTTTCCTTAGTTACATTTCTTAAATTCATTAATTATTTTAATCATTTCATTCGATTTCATATCGTGACTCTAATCATTGAATAAAATAAATTGTTTGCATTTTTGTTCAAACTCTAGATTATGAAATTTCCTATGATATAAAAGCTGTTCTAACAAAAACAAATACGGTAAACGAGCTGTACTAAAAGAGAGAAATAATATATTATATCATTTACAGATTATAAATCTGGGAAATAACTCAAGTTGTTAAGATTATACCAGTATGTAAACTGTAATATTAGAAAGCTGTACGTGTAAAATTAACTAATAATTTTTAAGAAACCATTTTTATTATTTAGTACTTTTTGTGCATATCAATCAATCGAAAACAAGCTCATCCTGTTAGATATAATAAGCCGCACGCCAACTATTGTGATTTGCATCTGTGATGCGCTTGGACTAAATAGTAAATCAGAAGAAGGAAACGTTACGTTCGCAAAAAAATAAAACAGCACGTTTAAGGCTCAGTAGAAGCTCAAAAATTTTTTTTGTTCAACTTGGTACCAACAGGATGCGCTGCCAACCGATCGGTAAAGTAGTACAAAAAAAAATTTTTTGGTAAAGGGCCCAGGAAATTGCGCCATCTGGTG
>JAWWMK010036316.1:0-12717 GCA_035047105.1 Galeopsomyia nigrocyanea
CCAATTTACATCACTACTAACACACCTATCAAAACCAAACCTCCATCCAAAAAATCTTTTACTTACAAACGACTTCGGCTGTAAATATTAGTTTGTAATTTTGACTATGTTGCTCTTAATAACAGTACAATCCTAGATTTATGTAAGTCATCTGACGATGATCGGTCCGATCAGCTCCTAGCCTCAACTATTGGGTATACTATAATGACTCCGTTGTATATATTAGTTTCTATAATTGACAATGTTGGTCTAAACAGCAATATAATCGTATACTTTGTTTTGACGAATGTCGCTGGTGATCGACTGTTTTTCTCAATTCATTATTTGTAAATGCTTTCCTTCATTGCTATAAAAGTCAATGTTGCTTACAGCAACAGCAGCATTTTGATTGTCATTATTCTGGCGATGATCAGTTGTGCTTAACTATTTTTGTTTGGTAAATTTTTGTGAAATAAACGCTTATTAACAGAATATGTTTCAAACTTTTATTCACCGCTAACTGAGCCTTCTCCAGACTATTTTTAAGATTTTATTCGATGCCCTCCATCAAATCGCGATAAGTATTAAGTTCAAAATTAACAGACATTCTCAATCAGCGATATAGATTATACAGGTCAGATTTATTAAAAGATTTGATTTGTTTGTTTGTTGTTTATTAAAATTTTGTTTACTAAATTGGATTAGAATTTAGATTGGATATATGATTCCCTTTAAGGGATCAACTGTATACGTGTAGATTTAATAAGATTCTACATTGTTTTTCCATTGCCCAAATAATGATGTAAGTTAGTATGATATAAAGTATTGCTGCTATAACAGTGCCTGACAACCCCAATACCTCTTCATAACTTTCAAGTACTCTCTGTCCTATAAGCAGTGTGTGTATTTTTCAAAACTGGTGCCTATAGTGCTATCAAACGAAACCGTCGCACTGCTCTCTATAATGTCAAGGGATTTTCTAGATCAAGCTTTCTCAGTTCACGACTCGTTTAGTCAGCGACGAGAGGCGGGAGAGCGAGAGAATATTGTCGGAGATACCGCCGCCGAAATTAGCCCGCGGACTGTAGCCATTAAGCGATACAAATTGCAGACAAATTCGGATATCACGTTGATGCATAACGCCGCTCCATCAAGTCGAATGAAGACGTCGCGAGCTTATTCTCTACTTTATGGCGACTTCCGCGGCGTCATCGTTCTCGCTCCCGGCGTGTGAGGATTACAGGAGCCTTCATGGCGTTTCGTTGCCGTACCGCCCATTTACACTTTGTATGGTGTAACGAGGATTTAACTGAGCTTTGTAGCTTGTTATATATATACACATCAACTGTGATTAACATTGTTTGTATGTGCGATTGCAATTGATTATAAGGTTTCTTGCGTGCGTTGCGTAATAGCAGTGTATATTTCCGAAAGTCATAAAAAAAGAGCAATCATATTTTTCTCTCGAATAATTCAGTTTTAAGTGTCTCTGTTTCTTCACGTTTTGTCCTTGGTACATTGCACCGCTTTGCATAAATCGAACGCTCGAATGTTTTTCCTTCGCTAATAATTCAAACGCGCCGGAACTATATATGCGTAGTTTTGCGAGACGGTAGACTAGAAAGCCGATAAAAAGATCGAGATAGTAAAGACACATTGCAATTGATATTTGGCAGCGGCAGCAGCAGCCGGTTGTTGCATTTTGCAGTCTCGGCGAAATTCTTGGCAGTCACTTAAGACACATTCCATGCATTTTATATGTTAAGCCATCGCGGAGCCTTAACCGTTTTATCACGATTGCCATCGAAAACTTTCGTAGTTATAAGGCGAACTTGCTTACACACGACTTTCTCAATAATTTATATATATTTATTCGGTCGTTGGACATTTTACCGGAATGCAATGATATAAATGTTGATTGGTTTTGAAATATTTATAAATAGTGTTTTTACACGAATTAGTGATTTCCTAAGATTAACATTCTTCCTTGTATACACAACGATCATGTAAAAGCTCGGACGACATATCTCATCCGTCAACGATTTGTCAGATCGACAAATGTTAATCGTCGGTGTTGTTCATCAGCTGAAAAAACATACATTACGCAATGGAAGAATAAGACGTACGAGGTAGGTTTAAAAGCGTTGAGTCTGGTATTCGGTGCGGCAAAACGCTTTCCGAAATAACGAGGCCGACGAAAAGCGAAAGAGGAAGAGAAGAGATAGAACTCGGAAAAACAAAGTACCGGGTCGTGCAGAGGCAGGCAGGGCAGGCTTAGAGAGCTCTGAAAAATCGCTCGGGCGCGTTCGACGCCAAAATACATGACGACCCGCGCATGCCGATCTCGAAATAAGACCTGTAAAATTGGACTTTCGGCTATTTATGTACACCGGCACTGTATCTCTTTCTCTTTCCACTTGGCCAGTGTTTACCTGTTGTCGAATATGTAACCAAATTATTTCTAGTGGCAGGTTGGTTGTCGCTTCTCTTTTACGGATTGTTGTGTCTTACTAAAATCGACTATTACTACTGCGACGCGAACCGGTGATTGAAATGAAAGAGCTTCGTTCGATTGATATCATTGTCCGTGCGGGATTTCAATAAACAAATTTATTTTCACAATTAAATGTTCAAAATTAATCTTTAGAATTGTTCATATTTATTATAAGAAATGAACTACTGTAAAAATGTTGAAATTTCATACAATTTTGGATCGCTTACACCATAAATCTTTATTACTGTCAGGCATGAGATTACATTTTATTATTTACGATCTTGACGAAAAACGTAATTTTTTGTTATCTAATTGAATTAATAGAATTTCAATGGCTAGTTGAAATTGTTTTATTAACTCATACAAATAATTTTATTATCTCCTATGTTAATTTATAATTTCAATATAACAATTCTCTATTAAATAGGAATTGTTACGATCAATAAGAAAGACCCCCAACAATTGAATATTGCGCTTAGCCAATCTATTTCAGCAATCACTCATAAATATCCGTGTGTCTCTCTCTCTCTCTCTCTGGGGCACAATGTGCTCTGTGTTTTTCGTCGATTTCCGATGGAAGCCAATGATCCGCGAAATTCCACGGCGAGCTCATGCAAAGCGCGCAATACATATAGGAGTGTCACTGCGCCGCTCGTGATTTCGTGACTCGAAAAAGCGGGCATACACGGATCGTGGCGTTGCCATTAGTCCCGCCGCGAAACGCGATTTTCCGTACCGTTTGCCGCACACGTTCGTATTAGTATGAGCCGCCCCCCCCCTCCGGTTGAGATTACAATGCCTCCCGCAAAGGTAAAATTTTTTCGTTGCCCCGGACAGACACACAACATGCGCTAAAGAACTTTACGAGCTGCGAGAATGATGACGATGACTGACGTGAAAGTTATTGGAATGCTGTTTTTTCTTATATATATATCTGTCATTAGACCTTGCGTCATTCTAAAAGCAATAAGTCGTTGTCTTTTTTCTTTTATATTCGAACGACAGATATTGCGTTTGTACTTTTATAAGCTTGTAAAGCTGGGAAATGACTAATTATCGCCCGTGATTTGTACAGCTAAAAACCCTTTGATGACTTTTCTAATGATTAATATTTTTTTTTTGTTTGCGTGATTTCACATTTCGCTCTATGGACATCAGTCTAATAGATTAAAGCTGCTCTCGGTTGAATAAAAGTAAATTAAATCTAAAAAATTATATAAATTTATTATGTCCTTGTAAATTAATCACAGCTGTTTACGGAAATAAATGCTCGAACGACTTCATTTTTTTTTCAATTAGGATATTCGAAGATAAAAAGTGTCGTAACATTTATAATATATTGAAAAATGTAAAAAATGAGGTATAATATCACGTTAAATAATAAGTAAGTCACAAGTATAGGAATAAGATAAGATATAAGGTGTGAACCAGACAAATTACATTTTTAATCTTAATGTCATTACTCGATATGCAGGATGTGAAAGTGTTTTATCTCGCCAGAAGCTAAAAAATCTTTCCGTTACGAGCGCGGAGTATCGAATTAAATGCAGCCGATAAAAAGATATTGATGACTCCATTAAAAATGTAAAAATCGTCGAACAGCCGATTTTAGTGGTTTCCGATTTAATGTACGAACGAAAACGGAAGTACCATTTCAGAGTGAAATTTCTCTCAAACTTTTCCCAATAAATCGAGAAAAAATTGTCGAAAAAAAAATAAAGAAAAGATTCGCACCCTTTGTTTTATCGGCGCGAAACTTCGAATCTCGTACGTCGCCAAGAGCGAGAGAGTGCCCTAGACGGCGCCAAGAGTGTGTGTATATGTGTGTTAGTCAGAAATATTTTTCCGCGTGGCAAGCTCCCTTGTCCAATGCGTCGATCGCGAATGGGTACTTTCTCTCCATTGTCGGCCGGGAGATCGATTATTTGTGTGTGTACACAAGCGGCAAAGAAAGAAAGAGTAAAAGAGAGAGAAAGAGAGAGATCGGATAAGGCGCCACCGTTGCGCAATATTCTCGAGGGACACACACACACATACACGCGTTCGAGTATATAGTTTTGGCGCGTATAGCTACGATCTGTCGGACGACTTTTATGGAGTCAATCGATTTATATACGTTTGTCGCACGTGAAATGTTTGCGCCTATACGAAACGTGCCAAGATAGTTACAACATAGTTCGGAGAGTGGGAATGAAAATAAAAGGAAAGACGTATGAGATTAGGTACATCAAATTGATAATCTGTTTTGATTGTAAAAAGAATCTTCCGGAAAGGTTAGAATGTCATATCAAGTATAATACTGACAAGGAGAGTGTCACATGTTCGGGTCACCGATTCGCCTGAAACTTTGGGATCTCTATTTATAGACGTAAAAATAAGTAAGAAGCCGCGAGCATACGGTGTAACGCTCGATATTTCGATAGTTATAGGCTATTTTCGTCAAATAGGTGAAAATATATGACTCTTATAATGCATATAACTGTAACCTAAGCATTGTAGGGTTTCCAGAGTATTACCAAACGAAAGCTGAGATCAAACCCTTCGAAAAAAAAAAAAAATTTGTTCAAAAAGACTAAACTGTTCCAATATTACATAGTTTTTAAATTTATATATGAAATTCTCAATATAATGCTTTATTTCCGAAAAGCAAAATTCCGAAAGCAATTTGCTGATGAAATTTTAATGACATATAACTTTGGAACGGTTTAGTCTTTTTGAACAAATTTTTTTTTATTTCGAAGGGTTTGATCTCAGCTTTCGTTTGGTAATACTCTGGAAACCCTACAATGCTTAGGTTACAAGTTATATGCATTATAAGAGAGTCATATATTTTCACCTATTTGACGAAAATAGCCTATAACTATCGAAATATCGAGAGTTAGACCGTATGCTCGCGGCTTCTTACTTATTTTTACTTCTATAAAGAGATCCCAAAGTTTCAGGTGAATTCGGTGACCCGAACATGTGACACTCTCCTTGTGAGTAAACAAACCAACAAAGTCTTATCCCACTCTCTAAACTATTTGCGTTGTGTAAAATCATAATTTGTGTAAAAAAGAAACTCCAAAGGTGCATTACACTATTTGTAATAATAATATTATTACCTCTGCTGAGCAATCAAGATGCGCGCATCGCGAGTGCGAACAAACTTATTGGTATGCATATATTATTGGTATGCATACGCTTACTTAAATTGAGCCGCGCTCCCAAGTAATTTTTAACCTTATAAGCGTTCTAAGCTCGCCGATTTTATATTGTACGTTAGAGATGGCACACAATTAATCCGACAGCTGAGATAGCACCTTTTTGCATTGACCGCCGAAATAGTACCAGCTTCTTGAATTCGCCGCGAGATAAACCCTTTTAGAATTGAACGGTGAAATAGCACCTTGAATTATCAATAAGATAGGTCATTTTGAATAGCTCGCCGAGATAGACCTTTATTGCTAGGAGGCGTCGATTAATATTCATTGAGAAAGTAACTTCAAAACTCGTTCACATCCAAATAAAATTTTACATTCTAAAATAGTAATAACAACTCCCATGACGTACGTAGAATACTATGCTTATTACTTTGCTCATTGACACATTTTTATAATGTCCGAAAAAAGAAAAAGACGAACAAAAAAAACGAAAAAGACGAACAAAATAAACGACGTTGTTCTATCTTGTCTATCTTTATTATATTGTCTATCTTTATATAAGTTCTTAATTAATTTTCTAATGAACGATTTTTTGTTCAATAGGCGAACGTCTTGCTGTATTGAAATCAAAAATGGCTATATTTTATTTGATTCTCAACTACAAATTATCACCATGCGATAAAACTACTGTGCCAATGAAGCACATGCCTGATTACTTTGTACCGGTTCCTGCAGACGTTTACCTAAAAATGGAAAGAAGGAAATAACGAGTTTGACCGACAAAATATAATTGGAATTTTTATGATAAAACTGTTTTATTACATTTCGACGGCGTTCTTTATTCTTTCTTGGTACAATTGCAATTACAAACGTAGAATACAAACTTGAAAGTACTATATAGTCCTAAAAAAAAAAAAGGTTTCTGCAACTACCATTTGACATTACGACTCGAAACAAACGTCAATGTACCTACAACTGTAACTAATAATTCAAAACGCGTAATAGCGCAGGAAAGGACAAATTCTGCCATTGGCTTACCCAAGACAATAATTTGTTAAAGCAAGAGCACGAGCGAGACAAAAAAAAAAACGAGTATAGTGCACATGCTCATAGCTGTGTGGCGCGCCACTGCTCGTTAGCGAAGCCAATGAATACGGTACCCGGGCGATAATTAGGCTCTCTCTCTCTTTCTCTCTCTTTCTTAGCGTGTATAACTGTATGCACAACTCGTCTCTTCCGATACGTAACAAATGATAAACAATGACCACATGCTTTGCACGCATATACTTTCGCTGCTCACTTCATTATTCTCTAAGTGCCATACATGTCCTATCCTCATGTGCACGAATGCATCACTGTATGCATGTGTGTGTGTGTATGTGCGGCCCTCACACGAAATTAACGAAGCCCGTTAGATAAGCCGCGTCTTTCTTCCTAATTTACATTTGACTTCATGTGCTCCTTGTTGTTCGACAACATGTTTGACCTACCTCTTACGTGTGTATATACGTCGGCTCTCTTTGTTCGTTGTGCGAGCTTATGATAATGTCACGGTGTTAGCTGCAAGCATTTTTTCTCTTTGATGAATTTTCACATTTGAATTGTGATATATTCCGTATTTTTTGGGAAGAGAATGAAATTGATTTTTGAAAAGAAAAATGATATAAAAGCTGTATTATTTTGACAATCCGTTTTCTTAATTAATAGTAATTACCATTTTCAAATACAAGAGCTTCTGTAAAAAAAAAAAAAACAATTTATTGCAAAGGAACCGACCACCAAAAAAAAAATTTCACTTGAGATATGAAGATATGAAATTCTTGACTGCAGAGTTTCATAACCATGAGAAAATCCCAGTGGAACTTCGAGCACAACCACAACAGATAACGAACTCGCTGCGCAAAATTATCAAAGTCAAATTACCAAAAGAAAAAAAAATACGCGAATCTAATCGAATATTAATGAGCATTAATGAAATTTGAATCGCAGATACTTACAAAACCAAGACACTCTCTCCCCCTCCAAAAAAAAAAAAATTCAAGCACCCACGGTTACATCAGCCCCTCGCGAAATTGTTATCAGTTGCTTTTGTTCAAATGGCTCCTTTCTCTTTCGGCGCGCGGTATCTTTCTCTTTCATCGATAAGCGTGACACACGATTTATATTAATGCGGAACGCAGCAGGTATTATAGGCGTATTTATACATATACTTTAAACCCCAGCAACAGCAGCAGCAGTAGTAGAGGGTATATAAGCAAAAGAGCTTAAACGTTTAATTGCCAGCGGGCATTTTGATGGTGAATCGTAATTAACCGAGTCATGGCTATAACGGTATTATATCTGTACACTCGAGAGCTCGTACAAACGGACTCAAAGAGTTGGATAATGACAGCCGTTTTGCTTATTTGTATCTCTCTCGCTAAAGAGGGGAAATTTGCCGTATTTATACGTCAGTTGCAATTATCTCTCGCAACCGATCACGACTTATAAACTTCTAGTTTAGAAAGGTTTGTTTATTTTTTTTTCTTTCAATTGTTCAACTTTCATCCTTGGCAATGAGATATATATCGGATAACAATCGCTTTTGTACAGCCGAGATATCAATTTGCATCGAAACCGCAAAATATTAATCGGGAACAACGCTCGAGTGCTATCCTTGTGAACAAAAAAAAAAAAAAAGAAAAATGAAATCTCGTTGCCTTGTGGCTGTCCGCGAAAAACGGAAAGAACGGCTTGCCTGCCGTATATACCGCGTTAGAAGTAGGTGAGTCCGTCGCCGGAGAATCGCCGTTATATAGACTCGCGAATGCAGTGGCACACGAGAGATCGTCATTTCACCGCATTTCTTTTCTCACCGCGAGAGAAGTAGCAGTAGTAAGAGGCCGATGACGCGCGCGCGCGTTTATCCGCTATGTTTCTGCGTAATCATTCGATAGTTTATGTCAATGGATATATGTATATCTACTATTGCGCTATAGTTTCGACGCAAGTTTTCTTTTTCGGTGTACTTTGTCGGATATTTGGTTGATTATTTTGTTTAAAATCATTTGTAGAACATTTGTATAACAATTGATATCAATTGACAACCTGTTGCATATGTAATTTGAATTAGTAATGATTGTGTTACGTGCTAACTTATGATACTTTTCAGTCAGTCCATAACTTGTCTTTTATATTTAATCACATTTAAGTTGCTTTTTCTTTTATGGCATTCATATTATAAACATTCTTTGATACAAACATGCTCTAACTTATTCAATACAATTATCAAGATACCAATCGGCTATCGATGAGTAGTCGTATATGTTATATCCAAATATCTTGCATTTATCCCTAACATGCTCAATTTTTATTATTTACATGCAGTATCGGTAAGCATCTACTGGTCGTTTTCCGTACTTCTCTAACGATCATCAGCCATTCAATTTCGGAGACCTAAATTTAATACGAAGATAAAAGCACATCAACTTGCAATTAAAACTAAAAAATGAACAGAATATACAAAAAAATGATCGCCTTTCTCAGTTTATCCCAAGCAACAATCCCATCCAATTCTACGCGTCAACTCCAGAGATTCCAAAATAGTCAAAGATAATGGAGAAAATTCCAGACGACGACGACGACGACGACGAGTGCTCTAGCGAGCGAGTAGTGCGAGTAATCTAGGCCAAACAAAGAAAAAGCGAACGTACGTGCGCATCGTTGGGTTAAGCTCGCAAGCAAGGCAAGTAAGCAAGTAAGCAAGCGAGCGAGCGAGTGAGCAAGCATAGCAAAAAGCAAAGCGCGACGACGACGATATGGAGTGCGTCTGAAGCAGGCCTAGATTACAGTTGTCCGGCTGCATATATCCTTCAGGTTCAGGCATCCTTGGATCTGGTATCAGGCTTACAAGTGCAAACGAGGCTGCGGAATGCGAGGGCGGGGTCTCTCTTTCTCTCTTTCTCTCTTCTGTCGTCAAGCTTTTTTTCCTATCGCGCCACAACACACACACACACATAGCTATATAATAGAGAACGTCCCCAACGAGCGTAAAGAGAGAGGTGAACTTGAAGGCCGCAGTCAATTTCATATATACCCTGCCGCGACATATAACACACGCGCGCGAGTGTCGTGAGTTGCACGCCTATCGCGTTTTATATACGCGAGGTTGTTCACCTAGATGATCGCGCTATGGGCAAGGCTTGGCTTTGTATTTGCTCAACCAACCCGCCAAATCTGACTTGTTTTTTAGTGCCTTTTTGCTGTTTGAGTGAAGGGATTCTCTTTCATGAGTGATTTTTATATGTTCGATTGAGGATTGAATTCGAGAGCGATGGGGGGACTTTGATTGTTCGATGATGATAGAGATGAGCGAGATTTTTTATGCGTTTTTCACGTGAATATATAAGTAGTTGTATCATTTCATCATTTCTAAATAAAGATAAAAAATCATTGAATGCTCGATTAAATGAGTAATGAGTTATTTCTTCGGATGTTCAATATTAACTATTTTACTCTATTGTCATTTGTTGTGCGAAATATTATTTACACGTTTTGTTTATAGAGTTTCAGTCTGCTGTAACGAAAAACCATTATTCAAAGAAAGTACATTAATGAAAGGATCATAATATAATTCATAATATAATTCATCATCATAAAAATTCACTCAATAAGTACTTCATGAACGAGTAAACTTATAAATTTAAATCAAAAACGTAATGCCATCTATAAAGAAAATGTATAATTATTATGCAACAATAAAAGAATTAGAAACTTCATACAAGTTCTATATAAAAGCTAAATAAACGATTATCGTAGTTCTATATAAAAGCTAACTTCAACGATTATCGGATAAAATAAACTATACGAAATCTCACTCACGAAGTCTAAAGAAAAATAAATGTTCAAATATATATACCATTACCACGTTATATGCCCAACATTTCAAATCACGTATAGTTAGGTCGTCAACGAATACTATTTCACGTCTCGTTCATTATTTACACTCGCGCACGTCCAAATAATTTCAGCTTCCCTTGGCATGCCTGTATACGTATACATATACACACTTATAAGAGTATAAGGGGCCCGTGCGCGCAAGGAGCAAAAGTTACGCAAATCGTAAATCGCTCTTGTTTAATCACACTGCGCACGAGCGCTGCCTGCTGCTGCTGCATTTTGTTTCCCGAGCTACCGCTGCGCCGATCGTGTGCATTTTGCTATACAAACGAGCCAAAGCAACATGACGAATGTAAGTACAACGTATGGTTTTATCACGCACATATTTCGCGCTTATTAGATGCCAAGGTCGTGCGAGCATGCGCACACTTTGTCGTGTATATATAAGTATATATATGTATGTTTCGTCCTTTCGAATATTATCACGCGCGCAACTATATTATATACGCTCGTTCTATATGTGGAATAGCAAAACGCCTTATGCTGATGCTACTGTTGAATTAATGTATAGTATAAGCTTGTTTATTTTTTTTTTATCTTTTACAATTTGTTTGCTTATAACGCATATAAAAAGCACATTAATTATAGAATGGAAGAGACGTCGTCGTATTATATACAAGACACGGAATGCGCGAGAGAGCACGCTCGACGAATGAAAAATCTGTCATTTAATGAACGAGTTGACATATTAAAGCAATTTATCTGACAGATTCATCGCGGACAGTCTGCGGTTAATACGATGTAGCTATAGAAAAACCACATTGACGAGTGTCAATCTACTGAGGCGTTGAAACGAATACCCCCTCTTTTTTTTATAGTCAATCTTGCGTGCGTTGCGTATATGATATTCTCCTTGCCTCGATGATTATAACGACAATCTTGTTTAACAGAGTTGTTTATATGTACGATAAAACATTGTTTCTAAGGAGTTGAAGTACTAATGATGATAATAATTCATTTGTTTTACAAACACGAATAGATAGTTCTGGAAAAAATCACTCTGTGGCGTATATTGTCAATAGCACTGGTACAACAATTGATTGTCTAGAGAATAAATAATGCTGATATCGAATTTAGAGGATATCAAATGAACTACATCTCGCTAAGTGCAATGGACTGCAATTTTTGGCGTGCGATAAATTTGCTAATGCTCGTTTTGTCCCTTGAGTAGACTCTGAATTGTGTGAGAAATAGTCTACGCCGTGGCTTTCTTTGTTGATGCAACTATAAGTCACAAAAAATGATAGTTTAATAATTATTTTCAAACATTAACGGAAAAAAGTTACGTAAGAGTTCATTATTGATGGTTTTATGCGCGCGTTTAATTAATTGAGCGACATAGTTTATCTTTAGCTCATACCTGATAGCAACTGTCACTTCGTCATTTTCCACTTTCATTATGCAGAAAGTGGTTGGCGTTTTTTTCAACTTTCTGCATATTGATGAAACTTCCTGAATTGATATGTCGCGTATGTATATATATATATATATATATATATATATATATATGCAAAAATATAAATATTTGAACTTCTTTTACTAACAGAAATAAACTGTATGTCATTTTTCATTGACCGATCACTTATGTTGAGATCGTCGTACGATTAGTTGATGCATATATAAACTTTCGAAAGTCTATTCCAACATTGAATATTAATTTCGTAATAGGCAACAACGGTGTATCAAATTTCTTCTGAAAATCTGCTTTATCAAGCATTAGATTACAAATCTAGATGCAAGCTGCTAGTAAATTCTAAAAATGCGATGTTGCATAATCTCTGCTGTAATTGATTATTCAACCAAACTACTTACTTCACTGTACATAAACGGAAGAAACCGTTACTTAAGTAGGCAATGATCAAAATGTAAATTGGTATTTTTATAAATATATATAATAATATAAAATTGATACAATTAGTTAGTCGTCACAATAAAACGCGATGACTTATATGTCATTTTGCATTTTAGTTCAATCAATATTGGATAGATGACCAAAACAATTTTTTTATTTTTCTGATATAAGAATGGCTATTTTAAATATATGGCCAATTCCACACAAAAACTGCCATAACTTCGTTCGGGTTTCGGCAAATTAAAAACTCGGGGTTACGCTCGAAATTATTATATTTTCTCAATCTACAACACTAAGAGAACCTAAAAACA
>JAWWMK010036327.1:0-12715 GCA_035047105.1 Galeopsomyia nigrocyanea
TTATCAAAAAAATTGCAAAATAATTACATTTTTAGTTTGTTATGAAAATGGAGAAAATGCTGAAAAAATATAGTTCCTGCAGACTTTTCTAATGTTCACGAGAATTTTCCGTCACTATATACCTTAAATAAGAAGAGGGAATAGGTCCGGTAGCCCTAGTGGCGAAAAAATATTTTTCAATTCTGATCCCCAGAAAATAGGTATTGTTTTCTGGATTTCGTCATATGCTTGAAAATTACTTTGACGAACTTCCCGTGATTTGCACGAAAATTTTGAACGTTGATTGCAGGCGCCGGTGGTGGCTGGTTATCCAATGGAAACAACGACACAGTGGCGAATGGCCAGTCATTGTCGAAGGGTGGCATTGGCGGTATGGGTTGTGGACCTAATCAGACGAGTGGACACGGTGACGGTGGATTTGGCGGTGGTGGCGGTGGTTGCCTTCATGGCGGTGGTGGTGGTGGATATGCAGGTCTGTTTTTTAAAATCTACTATAGAGAGTTTGCAAAGTGCTTTTTAATCAGGCAAAGAAAAGAAAATTTTTTCATTTAGCCGAGGTGCATTATTAAAACAAATTTCCACGCGCGTACCTATGGAAAAAGGCAAATTTGAACGCGTCGGAGCTTTTTCTTTCCCGCGAACAATAGTTTCGTAACGCGAAAAGAAAAAAGCTCCCTTTCGCGAAAAGAATAAAGCAATATTGCACGGGGAAAAATCCTCAGTGCGTCGGTGCGTGGGTGAATAGAAATTTTCCTTTCTTCCTTGGATATTCGATCAACGTCGCTCTTTTCTATACTACGTTTTATGTAATGAAAAATTTCTCATTAATTTTCATTCCATCGTTTAATAATGCACACGATCGTAAAAAGCCTTTGCAAAATCAATAATTTAATTCTCGTCACAGCGTCAAAACAAATCCTCTCTCTCTGTTCCCGAACCAGGTGGTGACACCGGTGGTCAAGAGTCGGGCAACGGTGCCGGTGGTTTCTCGTACGCGGCTCCCGATTTACAATACGTGGAATTCGAGGCGAAAGCCAACGGTGGTCCCGGCGAGGTGATTATCATACCGGCGATCAATCGAGGTTGCGATTGTGCCTCCTACTGCGTGGTTCTCGATCGTTACTTGAGCGACGCGAGATGCCTGTGCCCCGCTGGCAAACAATTGAACGACGACGATGGGACTTGCGATGGTGAGTTTTTTCATAATCATTTGGTTATTATATTATAATTATTCAAGTAAATTTTCGATTTATTCGCGTGTAGAAGCGAGAAATTTGGATCTAACTTACAAAAATCTCGTGGAGACGGTGTTGATAGTCGTGAGCATCATCATGTCGATAGCACTGTCCGGCCTATGTTTCACTCTATGTAAGTAGACAAAAAAAAAAATAATTTACCTTCATCTCCGACGCGCAAACTATTTAAAAGCACGACGATGTATTTCGATCAGATCAACGCTACCAGAACAAAAAAGAATTGAAACGAAGACGTCAGGTGATGTTTGGCAACGGCACCGAGCTCACATCGCTGAGAGTCGTATCCGACAGTATGATGACGGAATTCAATCCGAACTACGAGTTCGCCGGCAATCTATACAGTTTCAAAGATCTACCGCAGATACCCAGAGACAATATCACCCTCGTCAAGTAAGTTACGCATCATACATAAAAAAAAATGACGATCGTAAAATTAATTTTTGTCACTCGATTCTCAGACCACTAGGCCAAGGAGCTTTCGGCGAGGTCTACCAAGGTATCTACAAGTACAGACGCGAAGAGGAGCATCCAGTGGCCGTGAAAACCCTTCCCTCCTTATCCACATCCCAAGCCGAAGCGGATTTCATGATGGAAGCTTTGATAATGAGTAAATTCAATCATCCCAACATCGTCCACTTCATCGGTGTCTCGTTCGACAAGCATCCCCGTTACATCGTGCTCGAGTTGCTCGCCGGTGGTGATCTCAAGAATTTCTTGCGCGAAGAACGACCAAAACCCGATCGACCGACCAGCTTGAACATGAAGAATCTCATAATGTGCGCTTACGACGTCGCCAAAGGTTGCAAGTACATGGAAGATTCGCGATTCATTCATCGCGACATCGCAGCTCGCAACTGTCTGCTCACCTGCAAACACGATCCAAATCGCGCGGTTAAGATCGCCGATTTCGGCATGGCGAGGGATATATATCGTAGCGATTATTACAGGAAAGGTGGGAAAGCTATGCTACCGATCAAGTGGATGCCACCGGAAAGTTTCTTGGATGGGATATTCACGACTAAGACTGACGTCTGGTGAGTGTATAAAATAATTAAAAAACTCAGTTTTACTGCATCAGATGAATAAATATTTCGTGTGTTCGTCACAGGGCTTTCGGTGTATTACTATGGGAGATCATGTCGTTCGGTTACATGCCCTACACCGGCTGCGCGAATCGCGAGGTAATGTCGATGGTCACCAGCGGTGGTCGTCTGGAGAAACCAGCTGGTTGTCCGGATCCTATTTATGGCATAATGACACGCTGCTGGCATCCAAGACCCGAAGAGCGACCAAGTTTCGCGACGATCGTCGAGAGGATTGGTTATTGCCTGCAGGTTTGTATAAATATATACAAATACATACTCTATGTAGTTGTGATTAATGTGAAATATTAATGAATTCATAGGATCCCGACGTGATCAATCATCCAACGCCGAATTACGACTCGCTGCCGATCTGCGACCGCGAGATCACGATAATGCGACCAGATCCCGAGACTGAGTGCATCAATGTTCATCCAGACGTAAGTATTCATATATACAATATTATATCCGTCGAACGCAATAACTAACGTTGAAATTATTTTGAAGATCGACGGCTACATGCAACCACGAGCCAACTACTGGCCAACGTCGACCTATCGTTTCGGCCAGCCACCCGGCATCGTCTACGCCTCACTGAGACATCCAACCACGAATAACCCACAATCGGCTGAACCCACGGGCACCGTGTCGTCGTCGTCGCCACGCGAGCACTATCGTCGTCACGACAGCACACCGGACGAGCAAGATCTCGACGATCACTGCGACAATAGAGTAATTGATTGATTTATTTATTTATACTGATGCTGTATGAAAAAAAAATCGATTTGTAATAATATCTACGTATTTCATACAGGAACAAGAAGACAATCGTCAGCCAAAGCGCGTAGAAGTCGACGACACGAACGCGAACGTAACTTCACCATCAGCAGCGTCGGCAAACGAAGAAGACGGCAACGCGAACAACGAGGCGGCGATCGTCGTCGGTAAGACTCGAAGCAACAGCCAGCAGAACAACGGCAACGAGAGCGCAACGACAACGGACAGCGAGTCGTTGTTCATACCGTCGTCGGGTACACCACCCGACACCGCTTCGTCGTCGCCAAACTCACCGAATCGTCGTATCAACGCTGCTGATAATGGCAATAACGACGAAGACGCCAGTAGTCCGAACAACGTTAATGGGATTAGGAAGAGCGCGCTGAAAGCTGCACTGAGCTTGGATCCGAGCGCTTTGTGTCGTGGAGCTGCTATACCCTACGAGAAGATCGTGAAACCGAGATCGAGTAATCCTGGTAGCACCGAGTTGAAAAAGGTAGGTTGGAAAAATACGTTGAGTTATATGATTGGATGGTTATTTAAATTTTATTTTATTTTTTTTATTTCTCGTAGGAATCGTTGAGTCACGAGTTACCGCGCGAAGAGGAATGTTCCTGCTGAGACTCGTACAGCGGGGGCTGACGCTCCCCTGTTTCGGACAGCGAGTACAGTGGCTATTATTATCGGCCACGTAGCCCAAGACGTTCGTTGACGATGCCGACGATACGCTATCGCGCCGTCGCAACTACCAATTCATCCTCGTCGCCGCGATCTGAACTCTCGTCCGAGGAGACGCTCATCTGACGTGCTGTGCTGCTGTTGCTTCTTCTTCTTCGAGGTATATAAGATAATCATGTGTGTATGTGTGAACAATTGTTAATTGTGTGTAATCGATGTTTTTGACGATGAGTGGTATTGTGTAGAAATTTTATTGACACGTTGACAACGAGAGGATAGTTGATAAAAAAAAAATTGAAATATACTGTTTTATGGAAAAGAAGCTTTTTATGAGTGTAATGAAATTGTTATGTGTGCGTGGCGCGTTTATAAAGTGATAATGGCTACGCGCGAGCAAGAAAGTTATATGATAGTGCAATTAAAATGGATATATGTATAGATAGAAAGGGAAAGTTCTATATGGTTGGATTTTTTTTTATTTTTTGCATCTGCTGGTCAGGTTGCGATGATGTTGGGTAGGGAAAAGAATATTTTTGTTTCTAAAATGGATTTAAAATTTATAATAATTGGATTTTTTTGTCGATGATATTGTAAAAAAAAAGTTTGAAAGAGAAATTGTCGTGTTTTAGCATTTATTCTTGTTAAATGTCACGTATCGATGTGATCGAAGAGATAAAATGCGCGTACAAAAATAAAAATAAATTGACAAAAAAAAACACACAAATAAATGAAGTAAGGCAACACAAAGAAATGAAAAAAAATAATAATTATAAAGTTTTATATTGTTATAATTTTTACAAGCTGAATTTACAATTTTCAGTCGGACTCAAGGCATTTATTTTCGCAGGTGCAGATATAGACGTTTTTTCATGCGTATATGTCTATATGCTCAATTTTTGTATCGGAAAAAAAAGTTATATATACGAGAACTTCCATGATGTTTAAACATACGTACGATAAGATTATATAAGCAGTAGTTTATAAAAAAATATATAACGTAGGAACAATTTCAATGGATTTGCTCGTTTGTCAATAAACATATATACATAGGCGACAGAAAGAGAGGGTCGATTACAGTACATTTCGTTTCCAAGTAGGGCAACTTTAGTATAAATCTATTTTTTCAGACTGACACCATAGTTGATGACCATTGAAATTGGCGTGCTTTTTTACCTTTAGTTTCTATAGCCACAGACAAACGTGACTTTTATCACCTAATAAAATTCGACTTTTTATTATACAATCAAATAAGTGATCACGCCGAAACATGGAAGTACTAATGCGTTATATTAATGACTCGCAGTGACGGGATATATGACTTTTGTGAATTTGTCCGATAATCAATAACACGTAAAAAATAAAGTAATTCGAGAAAAAGTGAAAATGTTCAGTGTACATACGTAAACGTTAAATATGACTTAAAGATAATTAAAAATTGTCATAAAAATAGGAAAAAGATGTAGGCGCGATCATCGAAGGGATTACGTATATAATAAATGCTTCGTTAAATGAAAAATAAAAATTATTTTAAAAAACGCGCATAAAAAGAGAAGACCCAAACTTCGTAAACGTAAACAGTGTATTTGAGATAAAAATAATAAAATAAAAAAAATTTAACGTTTCATAAAATAGAACGATAACGAGTAATTAGGGCAAATTATAATGTTAGTTTTGATGTCTGAAATGTAAAATCGTGTGATCCCCTCCCGATTCCTCCTTCTTGAAAACGACAGGTGCTTATAATAAATTAATTAATCAACATCGAAGCTTCAATTTTTTGTACCGAAGTTTTCGCGACGCTATAATAAACTTCCATATACCGAGGTTCACATATTTCTTTGGAAAAAAATCTTTTTCATAATCATAACACAAGGACTGAAACAACAATTATGAAAGGACAAAAAAGTGATCGTAAGCTATAATAATTGCCGTATTGCATTTCATTATGTGTCTCTTTTAACTTGTAAGGCAGTAGGTTTTCTTATGTGTCATAAATACGATGGCAAATGATAAAAAGGCAAACGTGTTGTGCGTGTACATAACCTTGATTATTATTATTTTTTTTTATTAAGGTCGTGCTTGCCGAAAAAGGCATCCTATACGGGCAAAACTTTCACCTTGGCATCGCGGTGTATTTTATTCTTTTTTAGTTGAACTGTGGCTTATAAAACTTGTGGAAATTGAAATCGTAATTATAAAGTTGAATTTATTTCGAATTCATATTTAACGTTACATAGCAATGATATTTCTCTCGAATAAACTTTTGATCATTAGTTGACGGATATCCGATAGTTTTGAAGCTCTCTTAATATATATATACTCGTAACAGAACTGCAATAAACGGATATTTTAACGCGAACAAATTTGAGTCTGATATTCCGGAATTATATTGAGCTTTTAATAAGCTTTTTTGCATATATTAAACATAGATGCTCGCGTAAGTTATGCACCCATCAGACAAAAAAAAAGTAGCATCAAGTACAATATAATTTTCATCGTATTTATATAAAACTAATTGTCGTATATACATTTTAATGTCTGTATACTTATAAGCGATAGTTTTTTTAACAGAAGCGTATTTTTTAAAGTAACGGTAGTTTTTTTATCATTCGCTTAGTGAGTTGCGGTGATCTGCAAGAAATCTCAAAAAGTATTACGAAGTATTATTTCAAATTGATGATTTTCGTAGATGATAAGTTGAACATTTGCTGATTAGATTTGGCATCATCCGAAAGACACTCAACGAAGTAAAAAAAAAAAAAAGAAATGCATGCTGTCATTGAACAAACATCTTTTTTATAATCTATATACTTATATTATACGTTCGTAAGACTTTCGTTGTTCGATAGAAAAAAGAAAGATAAAACTCCTGATGTCGCAGAAAAGGATAAAAAAATGAATTGAGAGGAAAAAAAAACCGCGAATGTGTATATTTTCGTTATAAAATTTAAGAAGATTCCACCATCAACGAAACGTTGGAATTAAAATTATTGATGGCAAGCAACTGTGAACAATAATTTTTCTCCAGACATATATACATTGAAGGATGAAATATGATATTTCATGAAAGGTGTGTAAGACACAGCTTAAACCAAATATATAAATGTCGCGAATCAGTATTGTTGCCCTTTTCAATGCGACGACGCGTCAACGTGTAATAGTAATTATAAGCGCCTAGGATTATTAAGATTTAACATGATAATGAATAATTAATTTTTAAGGGCGAGCGAGACGATATAAATATATGTATAATGTATTTCAATCCCAGATTTGTCGGGGTGAAAATTGCGCGTCTATATGATATATACATATATATATATATTTAATTATAATAATATATACGTAACGTGCAAATGATTTATCGGCGCGTATATATATTACCAGGCCTAAATAAATATGAAATAGGAATCATGCAACATAACGCATTATTTCACCTCTTTTTACTTTGTTATAATTGCTAACGGTTTTTGAATCTTAGGAATTCGAATATTTTATTTTTACAGAAAAATCATGTAAAAAAATTAATAAAGAAATATATAAAAAAAATTCACGAGCTGAGGCAGCATTCTATAAAGGTCTAACCACCACTTTCAATCTAATGTTTTAAAAAAAACTAATATGTGACGGGTAAAGCGAATTAAAATACATTTTTATCAAATTAATTTCTACCAATAAATTAAAAGTCATACTTAAATGAATGCCAAATAAAGGGAAAAAATGACAAGCTGAAAAATGTTAACCATCCAACATTTCCATACAAGATAAAATTCGCATGCTTTTGTTCTTTCATTATCGCGTGCCTCGGCTTGTACTCTTTCATCTATAAACTTCTTAAACGACGCCAGCGAGTGTCTAAGAAAAATAAGGCCATTTTACCATGACAACGACGATTCGGGCAATGCGCTATAACGCAATTTGTACATATAATATTATAAATAAACGCTTCTTATGTTTGGCCCCTCGCTCGTTTCAGAATTTTATTTAAGTTGTATAAATCATGAAGTTTGAAGAAAAAACAAATTTTATTGCGTTTTTAATATTGACACAGAAAAAAAGGCTATATATACGAATAAAATTGTTTGTAAAGAAAAGAACAAAAAAATTTTTCTATCGCGAGAGAAAAAAAAAACTCTAATCAACGAATTAAAAAAAAACGTTAAATGTTAACATTTAGAAATGAAATTTTATCACGCAAAGTCAAGTCTTCTTTTTCTGTGTTCAAAGAAAAATTCGATTGATCCGTTTTATATAGAGATATATAACGTTTGTCCACGAAAATAATACTCAATTATTGTTGTGTATACATTTGAGTATACATTATTATGTATTATAATTAATTGAACATGTGATTATTTACTACGTAAGCGTATCGTTATATTGATATTTATGTATTCCTTTATTGAATATATTATTAACATTACGATAGCCCGAGAGCAAGAGTGAGAAATAAAAGTACACGATTCTTGTATTTTTTTTTCCATTAATTTTTATTATAGCCACACATCGACACATTTTATGGAGATAGTGTACTAGCACCTTATGTACGATAAGAATAAATAAAGTCATCGAAATAAAAATAAACAATCACGTGATTCTTTTCAGAACCCTCTCTAAAGAATATTAATACAAAAAAACTTTTTGAAAGTCAAAAATATTTCCGAGCTTTCTTTCGTCGCCGCGCCTCTCGCGACAATAATACACTGCACGCGATGGAGACACACGCACACAGCAAAAGTTTCTAAAATTAAAGCCTCCATATCCTCCGTTTCTCGCGTTCGTACATTACGTACGCACACACATATCCCTTTCTTCGTTCCGCGGTGGTGGATCGTGTGCCGGAGCAACGTGCGCGACGGTATTAATATAATTTCCCCACCGAAGCATGAGCAATTATTGCTTTTACTATGCGAGGGAAGTCAAGATCGAGACTAACGGACCCACGAGGATTGACAAATTTTTCAAGGGGTGAGTTTTATTATTTCAGTGATTTTGTTTACGTTTGTGAAGAATTTTTACAAAAGACTTTTGGAGTTATATACAACGATTTTTTATTTTTTTTTTCTTCGTTTATTTAGAAACCCAAGGTTACTTGGATTAGCCGAAGACGTGAAACGGACGTTTGGAAAGTATAGACTGCAAGCTCGACCACTCAAAGGAGGTTTGACTGGCACCGGAGACGTTCATCATCCGGCGAAAGTTGTTGTCAAGGTTTTTCTATTTTTTTTTCTTTCACTATATATTTAAAAACTTTATACACAAAAATGTAAGCCATTGGATTGATTTATAGATTAGACAATTAAATTTTGTTTATACTTTCTGCGACATCATTTTCAAATTATTTCGCGAGCAAAACTCATCTTTATACTTTACAATCGCAATTAAATTCCACGTGATATATTGTAACGACTGCACACACACAGAATCCATTAAATCATAAAATGGCTTTACAACGCATCATCCAAAAAGTCAGAATCTTGGCTGTCGCTCAAAATCTCCAACTCTCACAAATCCAAACAAAAGCTCACACCAATCGAACAACATGTATTAACCATTGTAAAACTCACGGTAGACAGAAAAAAAAAAGATAATGGAAGTCTGTCAAACACAAATATTTCCACTCGAGATCTTTCTCGAAAAAAAAGTGATCATCCTCGAGTCCCACCCTCTCGAAACCCTTCCGAAATTCTCGTACTAGAAGAGAAAAAAAAATGGTCTTGGACAATGGCCAAAAAACATGATCGTATCTTACATATATATATATATATATATTTTCGTTTGGTTGATTGATATTTTCGTGTACATCGTTGCGGAACACCGCGGACAGATGATTTTTCTGCTCTTTCTCTCTTTGACGGCGTTTTCGTATTATTATAAACGAGATTATTAATCTTTTCCAAGTTTAGCTAACAAAATGTTCGCCATTACGAATAATGCGTTTGCGTTGGTGCGTTTGACTCGACGCTAATTTGGCTGTAATAACACTCCTCATCGAACAAAAGAATTTCGCGCGTGGGTTGATACCGATGGGTGAATAACACACGGATATATGGTATCTCCGGGTTTATTTTTTTTTAAGTGACCAGCTCGATTATTGAACTTTTCACACGCGTCAGTTTATTATCGTGTTTATTCGGCGAGTGGATGATTCTTTTTTTTTTCAAGTTCATCGCTTTTGAAATTGAACACTCGACCAAGCGTTTTATACAGTTATTTTGTCTGCCGAAAGTAAAATATATATTCGCAGTGATTCGTTCGAATTGCCAATAGATATCATTCGTCAACTCGCAAATTTGGTTAAAGAAATTGTTCATAGAAAAAGCGTTGATCACTATATCGCGCAGTTCGTTCATCTAATATTAGTCAGCTCGTTAACTTTTCCCGTGAATAAAAAAAAAAGGAGCGAATCAAGAGTCAACGTCCGTATAAATTGCACGAGTTTTTCCTCTTTCTTTTCGTAGTATACGTGGGTGATGACTAAGAATCGCTAAAAAAGAATGAACGCCCACGAAATTGCAGGTACGTGTACGCACATCTGCCGACAAATCGCGACCAATTAGAACAAAATAGCGCGAGACGTCAACGCGCAAACGATCTTCTATCAATTTGTGCAGGCAGCAGCAGCTTCTCTCTCTCTCTGCTGTAATATTTGCTGCCTGATAAAACGCATCGTTTGGGTTACATAAAGGCCGTTACGTAAAAGCTTCGCAGCGTATTTCAAGTGGCACTTTGTCGCTTTTATTGTTTGTTTCCTGGATTTTATGATATGCTCGCTTGGAGAGCTTTCGGCGTTTTAGGACGTTTTTTTTAGAGGAGGAGGAGGAGGATGTGTCGCGTTTTTTGGCTGACGTATACGAGTTAAAACTCGATGCGGTAAATGTGAAGAAGTTTATCGATTTTTTGTTGTTGAGGACATACTTGGTTGCGAACGATGGTGTAAAAATCAACTTTTTCATTTTTTTTATAGGTTCTAAATTAAAGAATTTTTTTTTTCAAGTAGGTAAAAAGTGTATTGATTATGTCATCGAAACTTTTATCGTCGTCGTGTCCCTGAAACCCATATAAATTCTCAGGCTTTAAAAAGGCAATTTTTCAAATATTCGACAAAATCAGAGAAATATTTTAAATACCAAAATCCCGTTCCTCCAATTTCTCGATCTTCTCACATCTCTCGTCCACAGGTACACATACATACAATATAACAGTTGGACCGAAAAACCAGTTTTCGTGTATAATATGAAAGTGTATCTCGCAGTGTCGGAGAGATTCTTAATGGATTCTCCGCGCTGCCTTGGCGTAAGTAAAAATAGTCAATGTGGGTATTTTCTTCGCGCGCACATGTGTGTGTGTTTCGTGCGCGACCCATGGTTTCGTATTGCTTAGAAAACTCTAGACTTTACTTTTGGAGCTGGGTAGAAAAAAATAGTACGATTGGTAAGTTTAAAGGAATGTTGCGTCAATTTTTTATTATAAATGAA
Organism: Galeopsomyia nigrocyanea; assembly: GCA_035047105.1. Taxonomy (NCBI): domain Eukaryota; kingdom Metazoa; phylum Arthropoda; class Insecta; order Hymenoptera; family Eulophidae; genus Galeopsomyia; species Galeopsomyia nigrocyanea. The sequence continues at coordinate 11,269 of JAWWMK010036327.1, forward strand.
AATTGTAGCTGAAATTTAATGAGATAAAGTCGTACTAAAAATTGATATTATTAAACATTGTTAATAAAGTCCTAAATTATTAACTAATGAATATGTTACGTATAAAATTACTGATCCGATCATAGATTATCTTAATAAAAAAAACTCTCAAGTAATAACTAACAGAATTTGAAAGTTATTTCTAAAAAAAACCCTGCAAAAATAATAATTTTTCGAAAGTTTTCTCGCGGTACGCCTTTCTCGCGTATATTAAGCGGGGCGCCTTTGTTGACAATTTTACTCACTGCAGCGTACGAAGCGCTGCGCTGCATGTTAATAAACGTCGATTCCGCACGCAGCGACCTCGCTCGCTCCAGAAAAAGTCAGTCGCGAACTAAAACAGCAGCGCGCCGGCAGCAGCAGTAGCACGCTAACCACTTTGCGACTTTTGTTTTGTGTGTGCAACAACGGCCAGTGTTTTGAATATATACCTATATATATTCGTAATATTATGTGCAAGAGGATAACAATTCGTTAGGAACTACGTTAGTATTGACATTTTGTGTGTTTGTGTTGAAAAGTGAATATATTCGCTCGTGTACGATATGTAAGGATTTCGTGATGTAACGGTCAGTTGGGTTACTTTTCTTTTGTTGAAAAAAAAAATTGAGGGTTAGGAACGAACGCTCCTTTTTTTTTCGCCAAAGTGTATAAATAGCCGAGACACCACGCGATAGAATTCTCAAGTTGTGCGACAAAAAATGCGAACGAAAAAAAAACATAATAATGTGTATAATTACGCGATCGTGTGTGAATTATTTGCACACGCACGATCCAATTTGCGTGATGTTCTAGTTATTCGTGAAATAAATCGCGTTTGCGTTGTAGTACTTTTGCAACAACGTTTCATCACATTTGGATTGTTGAAGCGAGAGGTAAATTGTCTTAATTGCTCGGCGTGTTTCAGTCGAGTAGTCACAACTTATCTCCTCTTCAATCATCTTTCTAAGAAAATAGTCGTTTGATGTATAAGATATATCTGCACGTGTGGTTATCGTCAGCGTCATGGATAAAGTCGATATTGCACATTCTATTGATTTTCTCGAGTTGTAAAAGCAAGTTTGTAATTGACAATTTTTTACGTGATTCATAGACGACTTGTCATAAATTTCCAAATTGTCAGCGTTTGTAACAAAAAAAGCATGAATAATTACAAAACGTCAAACATAGACAAAAAAGAACTGAACTTTTACAAATTATTGCCGTAAACATCCCGTCGACAATGTTTTCATTCTTGGAAATTTTAATCATAATCATCCGACGAGTTTTCTCCCAAAAATACCTTATGTTGCCATCAATCTCTCGGCTAAACGCTCTTTCCAAATTAAACACCTGCACGAGCGGTCATAATTCAGCAGCCAAGAGCTTTTCTGTCAAAACACTCGGCGTGCACTTTATAAATATGAAC